>JADKLZ010076502.1:0-14069 GCA_021533235.1 Biomphalaria straminea | reverse complement strand
GCTACACAAACGATCAATTTGATCTTGCAATAGCTGAGAGAGAATCCCTAGAGCTTACTTCAAAAGCTCCGCTAATAATTGAATCAGCTATGACAGAAGCTAATTTAATTTTTAAGCAATTTAAACGAATACAAGAGACACTTAAAGCTAATTACGATCCCGCACCGCTTGAGCCACTTCTAAAAAGGATCAATACATTGTATGACTCAATAAGGCAAAAAGATAACAAAACAGGAGTACTTGGTGACTTACTAGTACATCTCGAGTTTATGAAGTCTTCTATCAGTGATGAAGTGAAAATTTTTAGGAGGCTTTCTGAGCTAGAAAAGGATATGAGAAAAAAATATGTTCACCATATAGAGACACTGTCTGAAAGGCTTAAAGAAGCGAAAGTTAACTACGATCACCTTAGCCATGAAAAAACGAAATCTGAACAACACAACATACAGAAGCTTGAAGAGGAAATTCAGAAATTAAAAAAAGAAAAGGCTGAATTGGAGAAGGAAAAATTGGATAACTTCTTAGAGATCGATTTAATCACAAATAAAATGCCTGAGATAGATCTTCAGAATAAAACAATCAAAGAAAAACATAGAGAGAATGTCTTAGCCTCCATGTTCCATAAGATCGCGAAGACATTTAAGAAAAAAACAAAAGACAGACCACCGGAACATGACAAAGAAGAAAAAGCGACGGAGCATTTTTTGTATTAATTAGATATTTTGCCATGCACATGGATGATCTTCCGCTGTTGTCTCGTGTAAACATGGCTTTATGATCTAGATCCATGAAATTGTAATACTTTCATAGAGTTGAGCAATTTTTTTTTTTAGGGTCTTTGGGTTGTTTTATACATATGCTAGTTTTCCCTTAAGTATTCAAGGGACATTTATGCCTAGATCGGTCAAGAATTTTAGATTTTTTATTCGAGACATAAAAACATACATTCAAACATACATACCCTTTTTAGTATTTTATAGATAATGGGGTAATAAAACCAGATAATTCTCTTAGACTTAACCGTAAAAAGATAAATGGTTACAGTGGACAAGAAAAGTCAATTTAGAGTTGCAAATACTTTAGCATCCGCAATACTTATACGTAATAACGTTACTTACCATTATAATGTAATGATCAAACTTTTAGGCAGTAAAAGAATAATACCTTTTTTTTTCACCTGGAAGAAAATCAGTTTTTTGTATTGAAATTATATATTATTTCTTGAATAAAAAATCTAACTTAATGTACAGACTTTGTAAAAATTAATAAATTGAAAAATTGATGTATATTTCACCTTGATGCAGACTATATTTCTTTAATGATATTGGTTTCCATAATGTATTTATTTTTTAACACATATCCATTTGAAAATCGTAAATAATAGTTCAATATGTGTTTAAGTGTACCCAGCTATTATGGATGGTGTGTGTTTATATGTTGTTGTTTTTTTTATATATTGACGGTTAAATGGAGTTGGCAATTGGTTGACAATGATGCAACATAGGTGGCGTTGTCGTCACTTGGTCTTAGTTAAGGGAGACGACTCCGGAACTTGAGACTGAAAGGTTGTGTTATTATAGTGAGCAAGATTGTGTTAAAAGATATTATTACTAAAGACCATTACATACATTTTATTTATCACAAGTTGATTTTGTCTATATTATAAATACTGTTTTATTTAGTTTTGTCCACAAATGAAAGCTATTCAAGTTATTTCAAGTTTGATTAGTTAATTAAGATATATTACACCTACAACCGTTTAGTTGTCTACCAACGAGCGGCTACAGATCACGCAAAGTATAATCTTACACGAATATCCAGAAGTTTTTCACAGGTAACTGAGCAGTAAAATGCTCGACTTCCGAACATGGATCCCAGGTTCGAATACTAATTTCATAAACTTCGGGCGCATCTGAGTCCACCCAGCTCTAATGGGTACCTGACATTACTTAGGGAAACTAAAGGTGGTTGGTTGTTAATATCTTCGTTAACCGTGGTCCACAAATTCACATAACCTTTACATCATCTACCCTATAGATCGCGATGTCTAAAAGGGGAGGATAACTTTACATTTATAGAATCTTCACATATCTTTCTAAAAAAATTCGATGAACAAAATAAACAAGTAAATGAAAAACAATTCAAGGCTTATTTAAGTGAAACAAAAAGCTAATTGCTGTCATGTATCTCGTATTCTCTGATTTTAACGGGATTCGTTACCAAAAAAAATGTAGGCTTATAAATATGTAAAATTTAAACTTTAAATATATTTTTTAATTAAAATAAGGGATTGCGATATGGTATTTAAAATTCAACACTGTTCACAAATCTTAGGTCTATAATTAGATCCGCATTTCTAAAGATCAATTTTTCTCAAACTATAGTATGCTGATCCCCCATGGGTCAGCGAGACGATGGTAGGGATAGATGAAAATTGAATACTAGTATAATTTTTTCGCTAAAAGCCACATTATCTGATTGGATAATTAAAATAATAATCACCTAGGCGCTCTCTGCTCTTTAATATGTCATAACCATTCGATGATTTCTTAAACTAAATATCTGAAAATATTTTCTCTTGGATATTTGTGAGTCCCCTTTAGCGCCTGAACGAATTCATCTTCCAATCTCGTAGGAATCCAAACAAATTCAGGAGCAGGTTATTAAAATATCCACAAACGAGCACGTTAAAACTATGTTTAAAAAAAGACAATTTAAATTGGTGTTATTATGACATATTCCAAAATTATTTAGCTTTTTTCACTTAGGTCTTTTGTGGGCTGGTTTGGAGTGTATAAGAGGTCCCATGATAAAAACGTTTGAGAACCTCTGATATAGATCACACATACTGGATACATTTTTTTTTAGCTAAACAGTTACCACTTTAGAATATATGACTTTTTTTTCATAAAAACTTGATTTTTTTCTCACGTATTTCCTGCGTTCAATGATTCAATATGATTAAAGTTTTGATTAAATCAAAGATCGCAGACATATTATAAGTGAAACATAAAAATCCCTTTTGAAAAGACAAAATATTATGTAGGAGTTAACATTTTACACTTTCAGCTATATACTGGAATGAAGTTATTTCCTTTATTCAATATTCAACATAATAATTTAAAAAACAATTTGACTGATTAGTTTTTAATTGATTCCTATGCTGTTATGTACAATAAATGATTTTTTAAAGTTTCAATGTGATATAGTAATGTGATATAGTAATGTGATCTAGTAATGTGTGAAGAAGAAGTAACGAGTACAATTATCTAAGGGGGCCGAACCCTAAATAGCGAAAGATTTATTTCCCTTGTTGGCATCAGTAATTAGTTGAATAATTGGTTCATTTTTTTGTATTGTATTGATTCTTGTCTTGAGAATGAAGAATTATATAAGTTTTCTATTTGATTCAAGAATTAGGTGTTGGAGCTATAACATGAACAAGTTTTTTACCAGAACAACAGAGTAATTTGAAAAAAAATATGAATGCTGTCTTAAACTTGATGTAGTAAAATATGTTAAAATTATAGAAATTCCAAGTGCGCTCTAATAACAAATGGAGCCCATATTTCTATATTAAGTAAAATTTTCTGAGAAGTGTGTTACATCCTAAAACTTTCTTTAAAATTCTGCTTTAAATATTATAAATACCTTCAATCGCGACGACCCATCAGAAAATATTAAAATTAGATTTCATTGTGACATATGGAAATGAAAAGGCCTATAAACTATCAAAGATGGGATCATCTATGAACAGCTACATAGATCAGTTAACATCACCCTAAGGTCAATGTTTGTTAACAATCACAAAGGGACTGGCTCAATCAATGTGCTTTGGGAACATAATGGCAGAGATAAATAGAAATGACCATGCCAAAACACTGGACAGTACTAACTCCCACGTCAAGAGCAATCTACAATCTTTCAGCAAGGAACAGGGCACACACCTCTTTTAAAAGACATCTTAACAAAATAACATTCAGTAGACACTGAAGATAATAGTGTAATTATAGAGTAAAGAAAATAAAAAAGAAGAAAAACATAGAAAGAAAAAGACATAAAGTAGAAGAATAAAAATTGAATGAAAGAGAGAAAAAGAAAAAAAAGATAGCGAAAGATAGATAGGAAATGAAGAATGAGAAAAAAAGAGAGAAAGAAGAGAAAAATACACAGAGAAATAGAGAAAAACAAAAATTAAGGAGAGAAAGAAAGAAACTGAAAGAAAGAGTGAGGATTAGAAAGTATTAATGTACAACAATCCATATAATCAGTTTATTAGTACTGTCCAGTAAACACATTCAATATCTTCTCTTTTAAATCCACATCAATTAATGTGTATCATTAAATAATAATGACAATATATTCTCTTCTGAAGATGCCAAAAAGGAACATAAGTAAAGGACATCTTTTATTTTCTTTATCTTTTATGTTCCCAGATGTGATTTCTATGTCATCTCATTTCAATACATTTAAATAGCTAACAAAATGTATTATTCGGGAATAATAATGTGGCACTAGAGTATTCTATATGCAACAAACAGGAAACCCTTTAAAGACCATCTTAGGCGCCAACTTGCCTTAGCTGACAACAGAAGAGAATACCTGATTGCATACGGCCTTAGAACGAGACAGACAGCTAAAGGTCACTCGCTAAGTCCGTAGGAGACGCATTTGAGAGCAAAAGAAAGTACACAAGGGGTATGCTTGCCCTGGATGTGGCAAGATATGTAGGTCACGTTTGGGCCTGCGTTGCTACGGAAAATTCTGCACTCCTCATTGATCTTCGATCTCGAAAACAAGCTTTATTATTTCATATGCTATTGACTGGATATAGCTGTGCTCTGCTACTATTTATAGACCTATATCATTCCAAGAATTAAACTATTTGGCAAGTGTCCTGTCCTACAAGATATACGAGGAAGCCAAACACAGCATTGAACTATTGCTGTAATGTCTATACAGCGGGTGCACAGGTTAAAGAAAATAGTATTCTTCGTTTATTATCTACACCGTGCGTGTTTTTGATAAACCGTGCACATAAAAGAACCAACTAAACATTTATCGATAGTCTACATTTCGGATAAGCTTCATTGAAAGAGATATTCTTTAGGTAGGTGCTTGTGTATATAAGTAAACAAAGAAACAAATCGATGTCTCGGAATGTAGATCTAACTCTGTATTACCTATACAAAAAAAAAACTTGTACTTGATTGCTTGATCAATTGATTTATTTTTGAATTCTAAAGTGTACATTATAAGACGAAAGTAAAAAATATTAAATCGCTTTTTTCCCCATGTTATTCTATTAAATCTAATTGGACAATATATTTAATTTAGATAAAAAGTAACTAATAACTATTCCTAAGTATTTACGGCATGTCCCTGTAGACATTCATAGATACCAAAGCGATTCGTACTTGAAGACAGTCAAATTGGTTTGTCGTGGTTTGCCAGACATAGAACAAATGAGCTCTATATCATCTGTCCCATAGATCTCGATGTGAAAGAAACGTTACCCGCCATATCATATCAGTATATGTTACATTATATTTTATTTCAAAACAAAATAAAATGTTCGCATTACATGTCAGTACAAGTATCGGTACACTAGTACATGTATATGTGTTCACGTAGCGATACCATCTTCATAATTAAAATATAATTCCGTTTAAATTGAATATTTCTTTTTTAATAAGACTATTTTGATTTTTTCGATTTCCTAGACCAGAAGAGTGTGTCATCCATGAAGCACGTCAACTTTCTTCTGCTAGGAACAAGTGGGAACGGGATCAGTTCTCTGGGGAACACACTACTAGGCCAGACATGTTTTAAAACGTCATCTGACTTGCACGCTACTGAAAATATTGCTGTCAAAGGGTCTGCACAAAGAGAAGACTGTCTCATTACAGTTGTGGATATTCCAGGAATAGATACAGACAACAAAAGCCTGGACACCATTGAAAATTTAAAATCTTTGATCCAAATCACATTCAACTACTGTGAAGACGGTTTCAATGCAATAGTGTTTGTATTACAGTTCTGTGGTAGATATACTAGACAAGAACAAGAGACTCTTAAACTGATCAAGGCGACATTAGGTGAGGACGTCATAACTAAAAGTACTATTTGTGTTTTTACTCACGGAGACTTGTACACAAGTGAAAGTGAAAGTTTTGAAACATGGTGTCGGAGTCAGAAAGGAAACATTCAAAACTTCTTGACTGAATGTAACTACAGATGTTTTTTATTTGACAACAAAACGAAAGATGAGATGGACCAACAGAAACAACTTAACAGACTTCTAGATCTCACAGATCAAACTGATCGATATTCATTCAATCAATTTTTGTCTGCAGAGAAAGAAAGAAAATCTCTTGAGAATGAAATATCATCACCTATCATAGCGCAAGAAGCTTCAGCGTTTGTTAGTGACATGCAAACAAAATTAAAATCTCTGGGCGATGGATGGACTGGAAGTCATAAAGATAAACTGGACTTACTTTCTAAATATCAAGAAGAGCTTCAGACTTTTGAGAACAAACTTCCAGCTAAAAACTTCAAACCTGGAGGTTATGTTAATCCTTTCGGATCAATTAAAGTACTTAAACAGAATATTCAAACCAAAATAGAACTTGCAAAATCGGAAATAAAACTGGAAAGCTTGAATAATCAATATGATACCAAACGAACCGGATTCAATCGTAATTCATCAACCAGAGCTACATTCCCAGCAAGAAGCTCAACAATCGAGGCGACAGAGCTCTTTTATCAGAAGAACAAATCTTTCAAAAGACAAAATGATGTCCGGAGATCACTCCGAGAAGAGAATATCCGTTCATACAACCTTCAAAAAGCGCGCGGTAAGGGGGGAACTGACCAATCGAAAGACAGTAGAAGATGTGTTCTACTCTGAATTCTAGATTTGTATATCTAATCACTCTACAAGTCAATGACAGTTGAAACTATGAATAAAAAATATAAATAGATCTAATAATTGTTTTTTTTTTCATTGAAATACAAATTAAAACAATGGACGCTTCAATCTGGAGTCTTTTGTTAAGGTTTTCTAGTGTACAATTGCGTAAATGTCTTAGTGGACATAAAAAAAAAAACCTTTCTATTCAAGACCTTGTCGTCTATAGGGCAGATAATGTATAGGTTATGTGCTTCAATGGCCTACTTTTTCAGCCAATTCAAAGAATATCTATTGATTCCAGTGATTTTTTTCAAAAAAAAAAATATATTTTACACTTGCTCATGAAATAGTGAAAACAGACTGGCAGCTAAAATTTCAATTATCACAAATAATTACTTATATGTGATACAAAATTTAGATCTCAATTATCGCAAATGATTACTTATATGTGAATAAAAATTTAGATCTCAATTATCGCAAATAATTACTTATATGTGATACAAAATTTAGATTTTGCAGTAACTTGTGAAAACCCAACCCTCCAAGATTAAAAATTTGATTCTCAGAAGTAGTGCATTGTATCTATCGTCATATTCTTTTGAGCGGTTTTATTTTCAGTGATGAAATTAAAACTAATCCGTGTCAGGAAAAAACTGAAGTTTGAACACATCAGTTCACTCTAAAGTAAAAAATACTTCCCAATGGAGAAAGATGGTCAACAGATCTTGTGTGGTGCCAAGACAAACTAAAGGAATAGATAAAAGTGAAAGTGATGTTGAAATTTACTTATATCACTCGCAGCTCCAAAAATTTACAACGCTTTAGTTTCATTTCTGTATATTTTAAAAATAAGTATAGCCTGCTTTAAAAATACAGTTGACTTATCTGCCTATATCTGGACTAGATATTTCCTGTCAATCCATTTCCGCCACGGACTGCCTCCCATTAATAGGAATGGTATGTTTTGTTGTCTGGGTGCTGTTATGATTTATACAATACAGACTTTTCTCGAGTGTTGGATGTAGTCATGAGAGTCACAACCAAGTGCAAGATCTACAGAGTTGCTTCATTTGTTTTACCAACGTGTTGAAATGAGATTGTATAATTATATTTGTATTTATTTGTCCTTTTTTTTCATAAGCAATACAATAAACATAGCAATATAAAATAGCTTCTGTAAACCTAAAACCCATTTAAAATGACCTAAAATTACTTGAAGTAAATTTTGATATTTGAATTGATAAAATGGCACAACAAATTCACGAATAATGATAATTAAAGAGTTTCTGAAGGATCTGATTCAATCATTCAGCTAGTGTACAAGCTTCAGTCTAAGTTGACCAGCTGACCACTGTCGAATAACGCAAAGTGAAACAGTAATTCTATATCACACAATGTTCAGGAACAGTAGCATAAACAAGGAATATAAGCAATACATACCTTTTAAAATTACAGCTTTTTTTAAGGGAAGGAAACGCTAAATGCTGCCATTCATCTGGAAATTATGGGATTTTATCTAACTTTCAGCTATATAAAAGTCTGTGGCATTTTACGTCTCTCAAGAAGATCTCTTCCCTTTGCAACTTCTTTTGTGTCTAAAGAGGGGAATCCTTCAGACACAGCTGTGGTTGCATGTCGGGCATATTTTTGTGTGTCGTCGTTGCTTTTTCACCAAAGGCAGTGTAAGCGTCTAGTGTGGTAGCTTAAATTACTTCCACCGCTGGCTAGCGTCTGTGAAAGGGGAGCAATTTTGTAAGTCTCTCTTGCCAGTACATAGCCTCTCCACAGCAAGTCCTATGCAGTACCTCCTAGAAAGAATTACTGACATTAAATAATAATAGTTGTTCCCCTTTCAGACCTTGAAATTGTCAGGAATCTATTCTTCTGTACGTATGCTTATTGCAATGCTGACTGCCTAATGTGGCAAAATTAAGAACATAACGGTGACTACAATTATAAAGACAGAACAATGATTCAGAATACTGATATATGGAAAAATAATGTATTTATTGAAAATATACATAAATTCAGGTACAGTTCTGGAAAATAAATTTCCAGAATCAATTAATATATAGAAACTTAATATCCCATAGGCTGAATAAAGGATAAGCTTCAACTCTTTAACATAAGTCCTGGACAGGGAACAATAACCCACACTGTTTTACTATAAGTAACATTCTATTCAAAAGAACGTCTCATAAATTAAAGCAACCTAAAATAATTAAATACATGTATAAGTACAGAAGTTTTAATTTTAATTATGAGTTAAACACAAAAGTATTGATCAAGTATTGTCTCATCCACCATGTTCATAAGATTCTGCAATTGTTCTGCTTGTACCTCATTGTCTTTTAAAATATTGTCAAACAGGAGAGCTCTTCCGTTGCACGCCGCCATCAATTCTTTTAAATGACCATCTTGTATTTTTAACCAGTCAATAAAAGACTCCCTTACAGTTTTTTTGAAGATATCACCTCGAGTAAAGACTAATACACCAGATTCTTGTAGAGTGGTCTGGCCAAACGTTGCCTTAAGAACTTCAACCAAATTCATTACTTCGTTGGCTATACTATCACCAAACTTAAGCACAACAAGTATGACCCGAAAATCATTGGCACATTTTTCAAACACTTGGGCATCCATAACCTAAAGAGAAATTCAGAATCTTTTTTGTTGTTGTTAAAGCAAAAATCTGGCCATTCAAAGACTTTTAGTCTCCTTCCATTGTACTCTCCCTTCTCGCATTGTACTTGCTTGGCTCCTTGTTGCAGAGAAGAGATTCCTTTAAAGCCTTTGTTTTGGAGGATAGATCTTCCCAATGCGCTCTTGCCACAACCAGAGAGTCCGAGTAAGAAAATGTTGACAGGAGACTGGCGTGCTTCTTTTAGAAATCTAATAGTGATAAAATGAATTAAGATTACGATGAATAATGCATTACAGCGTTCCAATACTATCGCTATAAAGTACACATTAATATTTTGCTGATTACGATGAGCATATGGGGATGAAGATGAGTTAGGGTTAACATTTTTTGTGGCCATGGGGCGGCCTTTTCAGTACGCGGGGCCCTGGGCGAGCGTCATGTGTGGGGCCCTTAGCCTTAAGAATAGACTATAAATGAATCATGCTAACGGGCTAATCCGTCTCTAACGCTCTACCAGTAACAATACAATAAGTCCTCTAAGCTATGGGCCTTATTTTTGCTACAAAACATAGAACATGATGTAGGTACTGTTGGTCTGCTATTGGCCACTTAGGTACATTATATACGGTATAGTAATTGTTCTCCATTAAAAGAATCAAATACAAAGGGAAAAAAACTCGCGAACGTCTAATATTGTGTTTACTCTCTCACTTTACAAATTGAAGCCAATTGGACGTTCTATAAGAAGAAATTGTGCTTTAAGAGCTAGAGTGGTCTCTACACATCCGCAGAAAATAATCACTATTGTTTATTAATTGATCTTAACCCGAAAAGTGACAATGTAACATTATGACAGGCACAAATTTGAAATAGAAAATTAGAGTATTGCTGGGTATAACTTAGCTTAGCTCTTTCCTATATCTTTTTAACCCCCCACCACAAAAAAAGCTAATTTAAAAGACTGACTCTTTTAATTCCTAGGCTATTATCACTTTTAACAAGAATGTTTCCTTAAGAATTAGGCTGATGAGCCATTCTAAAAAAAAACAAAAACTGAAAAAAAAAGATCCCATTCTGACCTTGAGATCTATACTCGATAATGGTAACAAGTAAAAATCTTATTTCAACAGTTTTAACTGATATTCGAACCCAAGACATTGGTTCAAAGGCCAATCGCTTTACCACTCAGCCACCATGCCTCAGTGGACGAGACGAGTGACAGTCTTTTAGGAGTCTTTCTGTGACTCAATGAGACCAGCGAAATGTGACGAAGGAGACAGGATAGAATACTTAGAAGTAACGTAGCACTTATGCATAAAACAATGAACCATAATCTTCAAATACAAAATCTAATATAATACCCAGTAAGACACAAAGATTTCTAGTTCCACACACAAATACAAATTTGTACAGATTATTCTTCTTCCCCAGTGCTATTGGAATGGATTGCTTGAGGCTAGCCAGGAAAACCTATGACTTGTGATCAACATGAATGACAACATGACGCCATCTTCTATTTTTTTTAAGTTGCTTCTGAATTTTATAAGATAAAGTTAGATAACAGAAGTTAAACAAACCTACCTTTTAGCTCTTTTCAGAAACCCTTTAGGAAAGAAACCTATAAAAAATAAAGGCAGTAAACAATTAATGATCATTTAATTGAAATTATGATAAACATACAAAACTAGAATCGGTACGTTCTCGAAAGCTACAAACCTAATTTAGACGTTAGTTTTTTATTCTCAATAACCTGCATCTCCAAACTTGCTAGATATTGTGCTGGGGATTAGTAAGTTCAAAACATGTTCAAGTACACCGTTAGCATCAATAGCATGTTGCGTATATAGGGTTATTTCCACAACGTATAGCTAATAGTTCTACCATGGAACCGTTATAATATACGAAAATTATTATTATAATTAAAAAGTCTTGCGTCACAAAATTATTTTAAATGATCATGGGTGATAGTCATCTATTATGTAAGAGCAAAATACCACTCACTGACTGATTCTTTTAATCATGAGATTTCTTATACTTTCTTACGTACCCGAATCTAAGAACGATTTTTGACAGACTCGCATTAGAGGACCGCTATTCTATTCCAGTATTTATAAAAATAGAAGTTTTTTTGTAGTCTATTTTTCATTTAATTTTGTTAGCTGAAGACTTTTATTTTCAACTTTGCTAAATACATTTTTATATAAAATTTAATAAATAATAAGGAGTTATTGATTAATTATTTGATTTTTTTTATTGATTGATCTGCTAAAATCGACAATGATCTAAGCTTGATCTAAGATGGGAAGTGGAAGTAATAACATATAATATATAGTACACCACGACATATAAAAAGACAGAAAAAAGGGAATATATACTTTATAATACAAATATGCTAATTTTCTTTCTCTAGAAAGAAAAAAAAAGCAATAAAAATGTTAAACCCTACATATTCAGTATAGTGCTTAAAATAAGTATAAATGTTATTTTTTGGTTTTCTGAAATTAAAAAAAAACTTTTTTTCAATTTTTGAAAGAAAATTCATATGAAATCCCATTTATAAATTATTTAAATGTTTTATGTACAATATGATATAATATTGTACAATAATGTATACTGATAGAACAGTATTAGGAAGCGAAACGTTAAACTGTATTACCACATCATTAGTTTTTATGACTGGCAAAAGAACTTCCTGCAGGGAACGTTACCAGGTAAAATAAGAGGTTGATGGTAAGTTTGAGGTTATTTACTAGCTCTATCGTCTCCTTCAGTCGTGTCGAACTTTGAAGTAACTTACATTTAAACTTATGCAAACAAATGTTTTGTTCTATTACTGGTTTATATAATTAATAATATAAAATTAAAACAAGAAAAAAAAACATTTAAAAAAATTACTTTTTTTTAAAGAAAGTGTAAAATAATTGCATCAATTAGTTTAGATCATTCATGTAATTAAATTTGTTATAGATTTAGGCTAACAATAAAAAAGCATTTATAAAATAAATAAAAAATAAGGGCGGTCTTGAATTCGACCTTATGGGTTAAAGCCTTCTCAGGTTTCTGAAGCCAAGACGGTAACCACTCCGCTAGCGAAAAAAAGTATGAACACGGAAGATTGTATAGTTATCTATTGTGTCCAATTCATGTTTGTGTTCACTAAGCTTGAGACGGTAGCCTAATATAATGGGGACTAATTCAGCATATAACGCCACTTTAACCAAATACTATTTATTTCCCTTGTTTGAGATACCAAACAAAGTAATTTATTACCAATAGTTAACTTTTTTAATGATTCTTGTATTAGTCAGGTAAAAGAAAAAATTGTGCACATTTTCAGCATGATCCGAGATTTAGAATCCGAGAAATAACGTGTTATAACTTTTAGTCAGACAGACAAAGAGACAGACAGAATTGATATTAACTTTGTAAAAATTAGCTGGACTTACCAGATTCTTCAGCATGTTTCTCGATTTGTTTGTTAAGTTCAGCTACATGAGGTTGGTCATTGACTGAAAGACAAATAGACTTTTTGAATATACTAACATTTTGAAATGTTAACATTCATGACAATTACAGTTTTATACACAATCGATTTACTAATTACATATTGATATTGAAACGTCTATGATTTCAAACAATATTATTAAGTAGAAAAAAAAATATTTTATTGGATTTTGAGTCTGTTTTAAAAGACTAGAATCTATATGGACTATTAGCTTCTTCTCCATGTCTTACTTAGACTTAGAATGAGGTCCTCCAGCCTAGTTCGGCGAATTGGGCGACAGGCTTTCTCCATAAAGATCTATCATTGGCAATGTCTGAAGCCTCATTCCACTTGGTGTTCTATGTTCTGAGGTCCTCCATGAAGGTGGGGCGCCAAGTTCTACGATGACGTCCCAGTTTGTTCTTTTTACACACTTATGCACTTAGTGCGGTCTAAAGATAGGTTTCCGACTAGGCAACATGTATATCTAATACTTTAAGATCACAATGAGTACTGTGACTTGATATGAGAACGACCAGTTTTACAAGTGCTCATTGTAAATTATCCATAAAGGATAATCTTCAGGCTACCAATTTCTCCATCTGGCCGACATAACCAAGTAAACCGCAGGCGTCCTTACCTGACAATATTTAAAAAAATATTGGAAGTCCAGTTTGAGAGAGTATCTCAGTGTTATAAACTCTTCCACGAGATGATTTTCAGAATCCTTCTGAGGCAGTGCAAATGAAATTAATTTAATTCGTGCTCAATCTATGTGTCACCTAACTTTTATGAATACAATTACTAATTTAAAAAGCTAATCAATACATACCAAGCACCATTTCATCTCTGTAAGCTTTTTCGGAGACATCCTCAGTCTAAAAAATATTTTAAAACAAAAAAATGCAATTAAGGAGTGTTTCAGTATTTTTAGCGGCCCCCGTAAGGGGAAAAAGCCGCTATTAGGTTTGTGCAAAATGTCCGTCTGTCCGTCTGTCCGTCTGTCCGTCTGTCCGTCTGTCCGT
>JADKLZ010076464.1:0-19047 GCA_021533235.1 Biomphalaria straminea | reverse complement strand
CTACACCACTGGTAACAATTCACAAGACACGGGCCTGACTTTTTCAAAAGTTTCCGTCAGGCGTACATTAATTAATTATATTAACATGCTCTTTCACGTTTCTGATTATAGGAATGTCAAGGTTAAAGTCTCACTAAAACATTTGATTACATCTAACGAGGGTAACAAAAAACGCCCCAGGGTAGGCATACTAATACATATCACGTGAAAAAAAGTCAACAAAATGAACAGAATACAATGGACAATGGCGTAGCTATGGTGGGGGGAGGAGGAGGAGAATTTGAAAATTGAAGGGGGCCTCGAAATGAGTGTTTTTTTACATTTGAAATTAACTATTACGCAAGATGCAAGGGCCCCAAAAAGGTCAAGCCCTCCCGGGCCCCCCAACGATGGAAAATTCGTAGATACGCCCCTGATAATGGAGTAACACCGGAAAAAACATTTTAGATACTAGTTAAGCAAAAAAATGTTTTGTTGGTGTATCAGGTGTTCCTGCTACTGAAGTATGATTAAAATATCTAGTTTAAAAGAATTTTGCAGTGATTATCAAAAGTTTCCAAAAAATTAATTAAAAGTATTTCTTTATAAAATCATACATGAGGAAATGTACGGCAATGTCTTCAATCCTGACGATTAGAGATCAAATCAATATTTCTAACCCAGTTTGCGACTTGCATATTTTTCCACAGCTGATACAGACAAAACCTGGGGTATATAGAAATTACACACATAGTTAAAACCGCACTAGATGAAGAGAGACACAGTGGCGTAGCTAGGGTGGGTGAGATATATGTCTCTTTTGTATATTGAACTATAACTTAGGCTGACTAATGACTCTTGAATGAAGATAGCTGGAGGCTGCCTGTCTCTTTCCAATATGGAAGGAAGTAAATCAACATGCAAAGGTATACATGCATGTAAATAGTTTAAAAATAATTGAAATGGATACAGCAGTCAACAGGCATGTTAAACTTCTATACACTTCTATAAGCATCGGTGGTCTAGTGGTAGAATACTCGCCTGCCACGCGGGTGACCCGGGTTCGATTCCCGGTCGATGCAATTTTTTTTTGGGTATTGGAGGAGGTTGGAGAATTTGAAAATCCCCCCGGTCCCCCACTTTATGGGGGGCCCCAAACGGGTGTTTTTTTACATTAAAAATTAAGTATTACGCAAAATTCTGGCGCAAGTAAAGAGATCGAGCCCCCCCCCCCCCCCAGGCCCCCAAAAGGATTGACCATTTTTAGCTACGCCCCTGGAGAGAGTTACATTACAGATACGGGACAGTGAAAATTCATGGGCCTCAGATCTGGAAGAAAAGCGTGCCATATGAAAAATGTCTGACTCCTGGACCACCAAAGTGAAAGCCACCTTAGCCCATACATGTGGACGAGAATGTCTCTCCAACATAGGGCTGAACAGTCACATGAAAATGTGTTCGAGATGGATTGAAAGAGGTCTGAAGCCGACTTACAGCAGAGAGTCTTGCCTAACTTGATCTGGGGAGTGGATCTCCAATGTGGTCGTTTGAGAGAAAAATGTTGAGACTTGTATTTTAGAAGTAGCTTTTGAATAGATTTACAGCTTTATATTTTATGAGGTTTATATGTTGGTCTGAGAGCAAACATAAATCCATTGTATATTTGTTTATTTTTTTTGTTTTGTTTCTTCTGATGAGCCTCCAAAGTAGAACAAAGCTTTAGCCTAAATTATTATATAAAGTCTGTTTACTTTCTGCTATTATAAGATAGAGAGTAAATGAAAATATTGGATCAAATGTATTTTATTGCAAACAAAAAATTATTTATTTTATTACACGATTTTTATAAATTTCATGACTCTTGGTTGATGTTAGAGATGCGTCATATTAATGGGAGGGTTAGGCAAAGTGCGCACCTCCAGGGCACTAATTAGACTAATCGTGTTATTAAAATTGATGTTAGGCATTATTATCCATATAGTTATAAAACTATGTTGAGGGTGAAAATATATGCAGATGGACATCAGAAACCCTAGCAGGAGTGGTCGTTTTGGCGCTGGACATTTTCGTGCTAAATGTGTTTTAGACACATTTCATTATATTATGCCTTAAAAAAAAAAAAGAATGATTCTCAACTATATTTTATATGTGTGTTTGTGTTCAATTAAACTTTTTTGTGAAGAGCTAGTTACTTTTGCCCATTAGATTCGGAATTGAAGTTTGTTGTGTAATTATTGTAATGTGGGAAGCGTGGTCAAGAGGCTAAGTGCGGCTTGAGCTTGTCTTGCTTGGCTACCTAGAAGGGGGCTCGAGGTTCGACACCCCACTCGGGCAGAGTTGTGTTTACTGAGCGCCCAAAGGCAGCACGGGAAACCAACTCCTAGATACCCCCTCCCCCTCCCCCCCACTGGTCCACAAATGAGATTGGACCAAAGCGCTCTGAGCATGCTATAAGCATGAAAGTAGCGCTATATAAAAGCTATAATAATAATAAAAAAATAATAATAATAGTTGCATGATTTAAAATATCCTCGAGCAATAATCTTGTAAAACATATGTCTCTTTTGTATATTGAACTATAACTTAGGCTGACTAATGACTTTTGAATGCAGATAGCTGGAGGCTGCCTGTCTCTCTCCAATATGGAAGGAAGTAAATCAACATGCAAAGGTATACATGCATGTAAATAGTTTAAAAATAATTGAAATGGATACAGCAGTCAACAGTCATGTTAAACTTCTATACACTTCTATAAGCATCGGTGGTCTAGTGGTAGAATACTCGCCTGCCACGCGGGTTACCCGGATTCGATTCCCGGTCGATGCACATGCACATTTTTTGGGGGTATTGAATTTTGATTATTTTATAAAAAAAGAAAATGACGTACAATTTATAGAAAATTTTACTTAGATTTCCAACATTTAATTAAAAACACAAAGAGGAAAAGCGATTTTGAGAAATGTGGTGACTATGTAATGGAACATGAAGAAAAACAAGAAATAGATCTAAAACATACGTATAAAAAAACAAAATAAAACTTATACGAAAGACCGCATCACAAATCAAGAGATTAGAGACAGGGTTACTGCAGCGATCGGACCCCATGGTGACCTGCTAACTACTGTGAAGAAACGGAAGCTTAAAATGTATGGCCATGTAACAAGATCTTCGGGACTTGCAAAGACCTTCCTCCAGGGAACAGTACCAGGAAAAAGAAGAAGAGGCAGACAGAGAAAGCGGTGGGAAGACAGCATCAAAGAATGGACAGGCCTACCATTGAAAGAGGTTTTAAACAGGGTAAAGGATAGAGAGGAATGGAGAAAGATGGTCTACGAGTCTTGCTTGTTTCCCCAACGGTCCACCAAACTAAGGGATAGGTAACAGGTAACAGGTAGGTATGTAAATGGTTGGCAATTTTTAGACGCGTTTCTCTTTTGCAAAGCTCCTGAAATGATGGAAATCCATAGGCTGCTACGCGGATGACCCGGCTTCAATTCCAGGTCAATGCAATTTTTTTCTTTTCTTTCCATTTATGTTTTAAGTTGTTAACTCCTCCTGGTGGCCCCACTTGTCAATAAATCTGCAACGGTGTTGCCTGTCACAATTATGTGACTTGGTACCCAGTGCATTGTTAACACGGTGAGTTAATATTGGCTTATATCGCATGGGGCCATCATGACAATGTCGTTGACACGGTCAGTATTCGATGACCTCGGTCCAGGGGTTTGTGATAAATCTGAAAACGGACGTAGCCTGTGCTTAAGTTAGTACATTATGATTATATATCTGTGTGTAATGAGTTGATTATATATTATTAGTTTATGAAGTCGACTTCAAAATAATTTGATAATCATTACATTTTGATTTAGATACTTTAGAATTCTACCTTGGCTCTCTCCTCTATATATTTGGAAAGAAAGACTTTATGTCTAGTCGTCCATCATGACTTTCAACACATTCTTCTCTCCGCTCCAACCCCGCCCCCTGATGATTCCCCCATCAGGGACCAGGTAAAATTCAAAAGGTCAACTGAGATGTAAAAAAAAATGAACAGCATACTTTAAAGTTTAAAGTATACTGAATAAAGATAAGAATAGTTAATAGCTGTAAGCATCGGTGGTCTAGTGGTAGAATACTCGCCTGCCACGCGGGTGACCCGGGTTCGATTCCCGGTCGATGCAATTGTTTTTTTTTATTGGTCTTTGAAAAATCTTGACGCACTCTTTAATAGTGACCTAAATTTTGGCTCTTAATCTTAATCATTTCCCCCGTATTCTCATGGTTGTCCTATTTTTTTTCTCATTTTTTTTTTACATTTTCTTTCGTATCATGAACATGCCATTAGAAATCGTTACAGTTGATATTTGTGATAACGTCACATACCGAACATCTGATTGTTTAGTTTCCGATGCTTTGTTTATTTTCAAATATGAAAATGTTTGTTCACAGATTTATGTGAAAGTTTAGCAGGTTCTGGGAAAACATACGTAGATCTAACTGTCGCACGAAGTCTGTCTTTCACTCTTCATTAGAAATATTAGTAACTAAGTCAAAAGTCTATGTCCTTTAAAAAAAAATAATTTTCACCCTTGAGATCCCATATTCTTCTCAATGCATAGCCCGCGGACACTGCTGGTCAGTTTGAGTTAACACTCTGGCTGGTGTTTAGCGCTTCCGCGATGTTCAATGAAACAAACCCTAATGGAGGTAACTGCAGCAACAGATAACACCGGCGGAAGGACATCCACTCAATAGAGGTAGTCGACTCTATCTAGTTTAAAATAATTTTGAAGTGACTATCAAAAGTTTTCAAAATAAGTATAAAAGTATTTCTTTCAAAAATTATAAATAAGTAAAAACATGTCATCTACTTCTAGCCTTATATAAAATGTTTCTTATTGCTACGTTGTTTAGAAAAGCGTCTTGTTTATGTCGACTGACATGTCTATGGTCTACTCATAGACATATATAAATATAGACTGGCCAATAAGAGAGTTTTATGAAACAAAAATTTATGTATTGCAATTGTGTGTACTTTATTTTATGTCTATAAATTTTGTAAAATATCTAAGACTGAAGATCATGCAATTTTTAAATTTTTCATAATTCGGAAATCCGAATTCATTAGATATACATGTTTTCAGGTTACATGAAGTTACTTCCTTTTCCCAGTCTATATTTATTTAGATCTATGTCTATAGGTCTACTCCTATTTCGTTCTTACTTTAAAAAAAAAAAACTATCACGTCACCATTACTAAGTAAAAACTCCCCCCCCCCTATTTCCGAAACAAATAACCGATTCCTAATCGTGCCATGACACTGGGAAGAAGGAAGAACTCCACAATACCCAGAAGAAACGAAAGCTGAGCTGATTGCGTCATAGTGTAAGGCATGACTCACTATCCAAAGTCATATTTCAAGGTGCAGTGGTCTTCCAAAGAAACGCTGGACCGGCCTCTCTCTTGATATCCTGGTTCGAACAAATGATGACGCAGAAAAAAGTGGAGGGGTTGGCTTAGTCGAACTGTCACAGAACCACTGAAAGCATGAAACAGCACTAAACAAAAACACTTGGTGAAAATATTTCTAATCGAACAGATTTATTGTTGCTGGTCTAGAGTAGTCTAGATTCTAGAACTACTAAGGACCCTATTAGCCTACAGGACAGATCTAAAGTAATTGATACAACTACACTTCGTTTAAATTTGTTGGTTTTACGTTTTTTTTTAAATGTCTTCCCTGTCTTCTTTTACGTTCCATTACATAGTCACATCATTTCTGAACATCGCTTTTCTTCTTTGTGTCTCTACACAATACAAGTGTTTCTTAACAATTAGTCATTGTTTTTAGTCGCCTTTCGCCTCTGTCCCTTGATTTTTTATTGCTCCTGTGTTTATTGGTCAAGGGAGTATATCGATATAAGTTGAATTTTCAAATTGCTGTTGTTTTTTTGCGTTCCTCTTCATATTTTCACTTCTTTAAAGGCGGTCGTGTTCGTATTGCGTCACACTTCCTTTTTTATTTATATCATTTTCCTTTATATCATTGTTCATTTATCAAATAATGTCTTTTCCGACGTTCTTGATCGAAAAGAAAGACTTAGAGAGTGGTCTTGTCCACCCCAAGGGTACTCTCCTATTGAAACTATCTGGCAACAATGCCATGAAGTCTTCTATTGGGGGCCTCTTACAGGCCCTCAAGGTGTCAGCAGCTGAAGTAACTGCGTTATATAGGTTTGAAAACCCATATACGTGGTTTTTGATACCATCATCTGGTACAGTGAGAGACAGGCTTGTTGGTAAATCTTTCGGAAGTGGGACTTCCTTCAAGATTGAGATCTTCCCAAATAGAGGAGGAAAGACTAAAAATTACCCTACATTGGGTGTCGCCTTCAATTGCGAAAAACAGAATTGTAGAAATCAGGGAAACATTAGCAGAACAAGGGTCCAAAGTGGAGGTATCGAGAATTGGTACTTCTGACAAATGGGTATCCTTCATCAAGGTGAAAAGAGATACACCTATCCCACACTACATCCAGTTGCGCTATGAAGGGGACCCCAAAATTTATAAAGTCCTGGTCATCGTACCAGGTCGTAGACAACAGTGCTTACATTGTGGACTGGACCAGCATTGGTCAAATCAGTGCCCCACACGGAAGGCCGCCCCTGCTCTAACTGGGCCTCCCAAGGAGAGACCCGGCCCCCTCAGCTATGCACAGGCGGTCAAAGGAGGTAACCTCAAAGAGAAGGAAAGTGAGAATTGGTTGGAGAAGGACGGTTTCACGGTGGTAGATAAGAGTAAAAAAGGAGTCCTCAAAGGTTCGCTGAAGAGGACCTCTAAAGTGTTGGATGTCGCGACTACGTCGAATGCGGCAGATGCGGCTACCCCTGTTACTACTGCTACTGATTGGGCCTGCACACCGGAGATAGCTGCTGATGCAGATGTGGAGACTCAAGAAAGTTTTAAACTAAACAAGCGGTTTCGCTCTAGAGAGCATGCAAAGTCCGCTCCTGAGTCTCCGACAAAACCGAAAAGAAAGAGTTGCTCATCTGTGTCCTCGTGTGAGGACCTCTTCGTAAGCCCGCGTACTACAAGAGGGAAAGGAAGCCCAACTAACATGAGACTTGATGTTGAAGCATTGGACATCCCTGAGTCTCCACCCCCACTGGTTATTGACGAGGGGGGAACACCCATAACCAACCGCTAAAACTGGTTAAATTTACATTTACACCTAACCATGACAGACATTACAATCTTATCATTAAACATACGCAGTCTAAGGAATAAGCAAAAATACATCGTTCACCTGTCAAGAAAATACAAGCCAGACTTCATATTCATTCAAGAAACAAATATAGACACACAGTATAACTCACGCAAATACACATCAGACGTAGGACTGATAGATGGCTGGTTTAGCTTGGGCAACATGTGTAGAGGGGTAGCTATCTTCCAAGTCTCAGATAGGTTTAAAGCAGTGCATACATTTAGTGACACCAGAGGAAGAATAGTGATCGTTAGAGTAGAATCAGGGAATCAAACATTAACACTCGCAAACATTTACGCACAAGCAAAGAGCGCAGAAAAACAGGATTTCTTCGAGAACTTGAGCGATACACTACACAAAACTTGTAGAGGGGATACACTAATTATAGGAGGGGACTTCAACTACATAACTTCCGCATTAGATAAACAGACCACCTTGGCAGGGGGCCCTCCCTCTCACAAAACCACTTCGAATCTCAATTTCTTAGAGGAGATAGAGATGGAATTTAATTTGGTTGATGCTTACAGGACACTAGAACCTATGGGTCGGGACACGACCATGGTGCACAACAGGGGCGTAGCTAGGGGCTCGGGGGCCCGGGGGGGACCGACCTCTTTGGGGGCCCCTTGCATTTTGACTTTCGATATATGACATGACATAATGTACGCAAAACAAATATAAGCCCAAGATCAAATTGGTTCAGTATATCAGTAAATTTAACCAAAAAAATTTACCATTATGACTCTTTTAACCCTTAAAATGCGTGTGGTAGTTTAGCCTCTTATTGTAATTGTAATTCCATTTGGTATGCACTCATTGTGAAACAGCTCAGCACTTTAAGGGTTAGTGAATAATACCGTTGTTTATTAGCTAAATAATGCACAAGTGACAAATCTCGATTAATATCACTTAGCGTCGTGCATTCTGTGCAGCAAAGACATATAGGCCTATAACATCATCTACATCGATACTTTCTAGTATTTGTGACTTCACTGACATTAAAGCCATGATAAGCCTTTCTTGCGCCATTGTGTTCCTGGGATAGTTTTTTTTTTTTTAGAATGACGCAATGGAAGTGGCCTGAGTTAACGATATTCAGAGGATGTTGCAAGGTTTGAGCCTATTGGTGATTGTATTACTGGTTTGTTGATGAAAAGTGTTCGTGCATCATTGACATCATTAAACAAGCGATTTGTCATTTATTTCATCATACAAACAGTAAAAAATAACAAAGTTTGTCATAAGAGTGTCATCATCCAACAGGAATCTTGGTCCAAGAATAACCCAAAGTATCGATTTTCTTTCCAGCCTTTGTAATCTGTCCTTCATTCCCATATGAAATCTATCCAGCACTTCGCAACACGTTTGAATTGCAGTTCTATTGACAATCCTACTTAGTCTTACATTAGAACTCAACTTCCCATAAGTCTTTTCTTTCTTCTGGTTGTTTTGATTACAGGGAATCCATAGCATTCACTGCCTTCTTTTGCTTTTTCGTTGAATTGTGTGATCAGTTTCGTCCGTTTCTCACCATTTTGCAGAAAGCATGAATGAGTTTCAATTTAGGTATTGTTTATGTTTTGTGCGAAAGCACAAAGATTGAAGGCTCACTAAAGTGTGAAAGATCCATATCTTGCTATGCTCGAGTATAGAATTACTCCGATAAGCATCACAACTGCTGATCAGTAGAAGACTCAGGGACATCATTCCAACTGATCGCAAACTATTAAAATCATCGGTAACTGAAAATGCAGAGACATTACTCAATGAACGACAGATGAAAAGCAAAGTGAAATACTATGCAAATGCAAGACTACCTAAAGGTTATTTTGTCGGAGAGAAAGTGAGAGTTCGTCTAGGACAAACATAGCAGAAAGCAGTTGTCATAAAAAAACATTCATCACCCAGATCTTATATCATAAACAAACGATGGGAAAACATACAGAAGAAATCAAAGCTTTTTGAACAAGAGTTTCGATGAAGATATCTCTGGGTACTATGATACCGATGAAGACAACGAGCAGTAAACTGTTAGAACAAGCGAAACAGACAGAGAACTTGTTGTGCCAGTCAAGACTACCAGAAGTGATCAAATTGTTAAAGTTCCTAGTAGATATCAGTCTTAAGAACTTTAAAAGGAAGGATGTGATAATAACTTCAAAAGGAAGGATATCTGGGGTTAATTTGAAAAAAAAAAGTTAAAAGTTGAACAATTCATGTACAGTTACAAAAAAGGTGACAATTGTTGGATCTATCTTAGCAGAATGAAAAGCTGACAGGTTTAGAGAGTGATTATCACAGTTCAGAAATGTTGCTTTTGGATTTATGCCTAACAAACGTATGCGCAGGCCAGACAGACGGCCACTCATTGTGGCTACGTTATAATAGGTTTACCTTTGCGTCACGCTGTTTTGTAGCCCCACTCTGGTCAACTCGGCATGGGGGAAGGTCCCATAGAAAGAATAACATTTTTTTTATTTCACAAATAAAAAATATGCCATGATTGTGAAATATCGTCTGACGAAAAAACGTACATCTGTTGTTGTTTTTTATTCATATTCCCATCTTTGCGATTCACTCTTTTATCACTCTATAAGAACGATTTTTTTTATTTAGAAAAGCATTTTCCAATTGATTGCGGAAAGATGAATAGAGGGGTAATAACTCGAGTGTGAAGTTAATTCTGAAAATAAAGAAGCCAAACCCGAATAATGGACAATTCTAGCATTGTTAAGAATAACTATTGGACCTGTTATACCCGATTCTGTAAATTCTGCTTCAAGGTTAATTAGCGTAACCTTAAAGTACTCGCCATTTCAATCTATTATTAGTATAGGTAACAAGATACCTGGAATTCTTATTTTTGTTACAAAACAGAATATTACTTAGGTACTGTTTGCCTAATGATGTATATACTCTATCTTTATTGTTCTGCATAAAAGATTTTCTTTGAAGTTTAAAAAGTTTAAAAGAAAAATACTCCCATGGCCTCACGATGTCTATGCACAGAAGCATATAAAACAAATAGGCGGAAGTAATCAATCCAAAGAGTTTATTTTGTACTCAAACATCCACGTCTAATAGGATTTTATTAGAAAAATGTGTAGTGATCAAGTTTGTTACAATAAAATCTCCGATCGCGGGGCCCCCACTTGCCTCCCCCCGCTACTGCTGTACATCATACAGTTTTATTCGTGGCAACAAAGAGAATAATACACTTGGTTTATGCTGCAAGAACATATTTGATCTCTTTAATCGGCAAGAAATCTATTAAAGATTTGTATTTTAAAATGTAAAAACAACAACTTTGATCTCTGTGGGAAAAAAAAATATTAAAAAAATGCAACAAAGTCAACGTACTTATAGACCTAGGTCTAGATTTAGTCTGTGTTATAAATATAATCCATAAATGTTGAAAAAAAAGACATCCGTTGACACTATTTGTCAATCAAATATATTAATTTATGTATTTACTAACACCCATTTGGGGGCCCCTTCTACGTGGGGGCTCGGGGGGATTTTGAAAACTTCCCCCTCCCCCCCCCCTACGCTACGCCACTGGTGCACAGGTCGTACCCCGTCTCGACACGTATTGACAGAATCTATACGCCGAATAATTTCCTCGTAAGTCGGGTGCTGCATTTGGAAGAAACATTACATTACACATACCACAAAGCGGTGCTAGTTACTATGAACACAACAAACAAGAGAATTAAAAGAAAGCCAGCCCACTGGAAATTTAACAACTCTCTGTTGGAGATTCCCTACTAATCTAAATTCTTACTTACAAGACATAAATGATCCACATTTCGATTTAACAGGGACATGAACACTCCTAAAGAGCTCAATCAAGCAGCAATGCCAGTTACTATCTACACTAGCTCAGGAACGTCGTAAGCAAGAATATGAACATCTCAAATACACATTACTACACACGGATGATGAAATAGTTAAAACTGACGCTCTTTTAAAACTAGAAGAATTAAATAAGTATAATTATAGGGGCGCTGAGATTAGGTGTAAAAATTACTTAAGCATCGAAGGTCCTAGTAAACTATTCCTTTCGTTTGAACATAATGTACAATCAAGTAAAACTATAAAAATCATAGATAGTGGGGGGAATGAGGTAGATAACTATGAAGATATTAAAGATATATTTACAAAATACTTCACTACTATATACAGGGAAGAGCCAGTAGGCCTATGTACTAATGCGCAGGATAAATTTCTAAAATTTTGCAGACAGCTGGACAAAACAGATGAAGATCTCTTAGAGAGTGCATTTACGCTAGACGAACTTAAGGCTGCCCTAGACTCAACTAAGAACAATAAATCTCCCGGTCCTGATGGCTTAACCTTCGAATTCTATAAAGCCTTTTTCCCAATGCTAGGTCCTCTATTACTACGACTTTATAGCGACGCCATTAAAATGGGGCGATTTCAGGCAAATTTTAACGAAGCGTACATCACACTTGTACCTAAAAAATCAGAAAATAACACCTCACCCAGCGACTATAGGCCCATTTCACTGCTCAACGTAGACTTTAAAATTCTCACAAAAAGGATTTTCCTAAGGATGAAACCACTCATTAACCAACTCATAGGACAGGACCAGTACTGCTGTAACCCTGACAGAAACATAGACGGCATGACGCATTTTCTACGGGATTTTATCCTGTACAGTAAGGATAAAAACCTCAATGTGTCCCTTCTATCTGTAGATCAAGAAAAAGCCTTTGACCGAGTGAGCCATAGCTTCTTGTTCAATGTGCTCGAGAAATGTAAAATAAGTCCCCTGTTAACCACTTATATAAGGCTTGTCGATACAAATGCAACAAGTAAATTGATTATTAACCACTCTCTAGGCGGGAGTATTCCCATACAAAGGTCTGTCAGACAGGGATGTCCCTTATCCCCTTTCTTGTATATCCTGTGCTTGGAACCCCTTCTGGAATCTATAAGAGCTGACCCCTCTATTGTTGGGATAAATATACCGGGTCGCCCCTTCTCAACCGCCAAAGTAAAAGCCTACGCGGATGATACAACCTTTTTTCCTTCTTCAGAACAAGATATTGAGAATATATTAAAGAAATTTACACTTTTCGGAGAAGCCAGTGGTTCCAAAATAAATATAAATAAATCCTCAGTAATTGGATTAGGGAAATGGAAATTCAAAGAGAATTGCCCCTTCAAAATTGTAGAAAAGATCAAGATTTGTGGTATCATCTATACCTGCAATCCTTCATTTTATTGTAAAGAACAGTGGGAGAATATTTTTGTCAAAGCCTCAAACTTGATTAAACTTTATCAGCACACAGGTTCTACAATATTTGGTAGAGCTGTATTGATTAATAGTATGGTCATTCCAAAGATTGTCTATTTAGCTAACATTACAGAGCCACCCCCTAAATTCTTAAACAAGCTGAACAAATTAATTGGAAGCTTTATATTTAAAAACACGATTAGGAGCATTAAGCACAATACACTCATTCAAAACAAAGAGGATGGGGGGATAAACCTACAAGATGTTAAAACAAAAATACACTCGCTAAGGTTAAAAGTTGTAGGGCAAGTAGTTAGAAACCCAAAAAAACTTCCCTTTGGTGATTTACTATTAAGATTAAGTAATCTCCTTCCAATACATAATGATACCCCTCACTATTTTGGTACAGCCACTCACCCATTTTACAGATCTATCTCAAGAATCTTACCTGGTAATGAACACCTAATACACAACAAAACCAAAGAATCATACACAACACTTAAGAAGCTGTTACAAGAAAACCTAGTGAATAAGATTTAGTGGGGGAGAGACCTTGGGGTGACAGAATTCAAGGACACATTCAGAAACCTACACAGCAAACATATCACACCAAGAGCTAGAGAGATAACTTATAGACTTATCTTTGGGATGACCCCTATAGCTAAAAAGCAGGCAAATGTCCGTGAATGCAAATTATGCCATCTTAAAAATGCTGATAACGAGAAACATATTTATTTGGAATGTCCATTATTCCTTAAAGTTAGAGGTACTGTTAGGGACTTACTAGAAGCTAACTGTGACAACTATGTGAATGTTACCTTGTCTATTGTTTTAAACAAGCTGCCAAAACTAAAAAATAAAATGATATATAACTATAACTTAATCATTGTATCCGAATACAGGAATCTTGTTTGGGCTCGCTGGCTTAAAGCTCTACATTATGACAAAGTGTTTGATCCAAATCACTTAGAATTGACATTTAGGAAAATTATTGATTTTAGGGTGGAGAATTATCTAGTTTAATTCTCATTTGCTTGCAGTATTCCAGGGACCCTTTAATGGTTAAGCGGTATGTCTTTGCTATTAAATAATATTGCCATTACTATTATTATACTTGCTAGGTTTAATTGTTTATGATTTAATTAATACCTGTGAATCATTTATCAATTGCTTATGATTTAATACTTGTGAATCTTAAATAAAATATTTATAAAAAAAAAGCCCACAAAAGAGGCAACATGGCCCATATAAGAGGCATATAAAGCCCAAAAAGAGGCAAAGAAAAGAGACCCAAAGGCCCAAGGATTCCTGTGATGATAAGCCAGATTGGAATGGCGAAAATTTCTGAGGTTTCCTAAACAAAAAAAAAAGTTATCAGTTATTAATTTTATGTTGAAAGCATAGACATAGATAAATATAGATGGCCAATAAGAGAGTTTTATGACATGAAGATGTGTGAATTGCGTTTGTGTGTACTTTATTTATGTCTATGAGTTTTGTTTAATCTCTAAGACTGAAGATCATGCAATTTATACATTTTTCATAATTCGGAAATCCGAATACAATAGATATACATTTTTTTTTTCAAGTTACATAAAGTTATTTCCTTTTTCCAGTCTATATTTATCAATGTCTATGGTTGAAAGTTTTCTTTCAAACGGTCTTTTTTTTTTAAAGACGTATTCAATCCCAAAAAAAGATGTGCATCGACCGGGAATCGAACCCGGGTCACCCGCGTGGCAGGCGAGTATTCTACCACTAGACCACCGATGCCTACGATACTAATGACAAGTTTTTACATTAAGTCTGACTATGCAAATGCTGTAGTCATTTACACGTATGTTTGCCTTTTTATGTTGGAGAGAGACAGGTAGCCTCCAGCTATCTTCACGTCTAATGGCAACTATTAAATGGAATCAGCAGACGTTTGTAAAGAAAGACTAAGTGTTTTAACTTAGGCTTCAGACCTCCTTCAGTCGTCAGGGGCGTAGCTAGGAATTTTCCATCCTTTGGGAGGCCGGGGAGCACTTTGAGTAATATTTAATTTTTAATGTAAAAAAACTCGGACTGGGGGGCCTCCCTCAAGTGAGGCCCGGGGGGATTCTCAAATTCTCCCACCTCCTCACCCACCCTAGCTACGCCACTGTCAGTCGTAGAACGACAATGGTTCATCTCGAACAGTTTTTCATGTGGCTGTAGAGCTCTATTTTGAAGAGACACTCACGTCAACATATTTCGCAGGTTTAAGTGACTTTCATTTTGGTGGTAAAATAATAATAATAATAATAACAAAACGGTAGATTTTAATCGCCCTGATCTGTTGCTTATCGATAAAAAAGAAAAAGCCGCTGTCATGATTGACATTGCCGTACCACTATCTCATAACTTAAGAAAAACTGAGCTTGAAAAACAGCGAAAGTATGTGAACCTAGGCTTGGAGATTAAGCGTTTATGGAAGTTATCTAAAATAACAATATACCCCATTGTCATATCAACCGAGGGGATAATAACAACTGACCTCACAGATACATTCAAGGCCCTGGGCATTCCTAGGAACATTCTCGTTGCCTGTCAGAGGGCGGTACTGCTGTAGACCTGCCACATCACCAGAAAATTCCTCAGTGGAAACTGATAAAGGGAATACGATGAATTTTGTCTCCCTTTAACGAAACTCGACCCTGGCTCCGCCAGAGAAAGAATACTCGTTCTTTTATCATAATAATAATAACAATAATTATAATAGGCCTCCCCACATGGGTCGAAGATGAAAACAATTATCATTTTCTATAAAAACTGAGGTGGCTGTAAATCCGACAACCCCAACCATTTGTAGATTGGTTTTGTTACAATATTTGTTGGCCCTCTTATGAATATGTGGATATACATATCACTTTTCAATGAGAAAACTAGGCCCATATTATTTATATTCATCAAGTCTGTAAGTTTTCTTAAGAACAAGATTTGTTAAATTTATGAATAGTTATATTATGCTAGAATTGATACAATAAAGACAATTAATTCTGTTCAACCCTTTTTGAAACACACATTGATGTTTCATAATTCTCATTACAGTACAATTACATTATTAGTACACACTGTTACATCTGTGACTATGACTTTATAATTGATAGATATTACATAGGCCTAAACAGTTAACAGTATATTTGAATTTGATTATGTACTAAAAAAGGTCCAACAAAATCATTAACTAAGAAAAATTTTGGAACTTTGCTCTTCTTAATGAACATAAAAAACTGATCTTTTTTGTAGCATTCGCTTATGCTCCTAGATCTGCCACTATGACTTTATAATGGATGAACTCCATCGGTATATTACAAAGAACAGTGTATTTGATCATGAACTATGTATAACTTCTCAATAACCTAGACTACTCAACAGTATTATATGGTCTGGACGTGGATACGTTAATCTGTTTGTCCTGTGTGTTAGTGTAAATGAAGGTATAATGTAAATAGAGGATTTAACAAAATAAATAAAATAAACTCCAGTTATCAAACTATTTACATTTATCCGCCAAAAGTTATAGCCTTAATTAGAGATGCTTTGTAAAGTGGATACAGAAGAGGTTTTATTTTTGCTATGTCCCGTTTTGGTGTTAAAAAACTGAGCGAATTCATGACTTTCTAGAGAAAGAGAAACAATAACAAAAAAACATAGTTTAAATTTTAAAAATATGCATCGACCGGGAATCGAACCCGGGTCACCCGCGTGGCAGGCGAGTATTCTACCACTAGACCACCGATGCTTACAAACAACTACCATTTTTACATAATTTTTACCTGTGATGTTTCAGTTTGCCCATAAATATTGTCAAACTCTTCAAATATTAGGATGTCCAATCAACATGTTACCTGTTGACATCTTAATACAGTCTAACACCTCAGGCCTTCACATATTTTTTTTACAGACGTAACTATAATATTGTATTAAATCTTTTTGTCGGACCCCATGATGACCTGCTAACTACTGTGAAAAAACGCAAGCTTAAAATCTATGGCCATATTACAAGATCTTCGGGGCTTGCAAAGACCTTCCTCCAGAGAACAGTACCAGGAAAAAAGAAGAAGAGGCAAACAGAGAAAGCGATGGGAGAACAACATAAAAGAATGGACGGGCCTGCCATTGAGAGAGGTTCTAAACATGGCAAAGGATAGAGAGGAATAGAAAAAGACGGTCTACAAGTCTTGCTTGGTGCCCCAACAGTCCACAAACTAAGGGATAGTTAACAGGTAACATGTAATATTTATATATGTAATCGGAAAGCAACAAGAAAAGTGTATTTGAAGTATCTGGAACCAAACATAAAAATAATTGGACAAAAAAAAATGAAAAGGACAAAGTGACCTAACTTTGTAATAAAACTTCCCCCGCATCGGAAACATCGATAATGAAATGTTGTTGTCAGGTAGAAAAAATAATTGTGCAAGATTTCAACTTGATCCGAGATTGGGTTTCGGAGAAATAGCGTGTACAAACTTTTTACCAGATAGACAGACAGACAGACGGGCAGACAAAGTGAGTTGATATAAGCTTTGTAACAAGATAAACAAAGCTTATATGAAGTGCAATTATATCTATTATTTTTATTACATACGTGTAGCCTATATTTTTAATTATTATGAGTTTTACATAATTGTTTTTGATTAGCTTTTAGCTTTCTGAATATAGTATGATCCTATCATTTGTCTTGACCAGATGGGAAAGGAAGGAAGGGGACGGTGAGAAGGGGGTTAAAAAAAAAGTCCTTCCGCAAAGTTTCAATAGCGTGCACTATGCGCACTGATCCTCCATGCTCTAAACCAGCGGTTCTCAACCTTTTTAACTCAGCGACATCTTTTTACAATCCACCACTTTGCCGCGACCCCCCCCCCACACACACACACAATAGAGGAGTAGACAATAACAATCCATATTTTTTAGGCGACCAGTGACAACTCGTCAAATGACCCCCAAAGGGGTCGCGACCCACAGGTTGAGAAACCCCTGCTCTTTACCATGTTTTTAACGGAAAAAAAAAAATGTTCATTAGGGTATCAAGAGTCCTCAAGGTGACTAAGTCAACTTATACCACCACATCTGTCAAGTACACTTTCTTTTCCTTGTTCAAGATACCGAACAAAGAAATTAACGTATTGGTTAATTTTTAGCGGCCCCCAAAAGGGTAATAGATGCTATTAGTTTTGTGTGGTCTGTCTGTCTGTCTGTCTGTCTGTCTGTCCGTCCGTCCCGTATAGAGTCTCGTAAACTAGAAAAGATATGGAAAATCTGATACCATGATATTTTAGACCATTCAAAGTTCTACTGCAACATCTACTTTTTTTTTCTTTTCCGAAAGCGAAAAATATAATTTTTAAAAATCAATTGTGCAAGCTGTTTCCACACAGACTGTCTTTGTAAGGTTTACAATTGATTCTTGTTTTGTCAGGTAAAAGAAATAATTGTGTACAATTTGAGCTTAATCCGAGATTGGGTATGGGAGAAATAAAGTGTGCAAACTTTTTGCCATACAGACAGACTTGTTATAAGGTTTGTAAAAATTGGTTTCACACTATTTTCAACCAGTAACTCTAATTACGCTTTAAGTTGTGAAATGATAAAACCTATCAGCTCATTGTAACGTAAAAAAAAATGAAGTCCCCTTCAAGTCAGTAAATTTTCTTCTAATCCCTTGTGATCACTATGACATGGATAGCTAAAGGCTAGTTGTCGGACTCTACAGATACATTTGAACTTTTGAAAGGGTCAACAAGTTCAGGTCACAGTTATAAAAAAACACAATAATTCTGTTTTAAGATTAAAAAAAAAAAGAAAACTAAATTATTGCATAACCGTTTCAGAGCATCGGTGGTCTAGTGGTAGAATACTCGCCTGCCACGCGGGTGACCCGGGTTCGATTCCCGGTCGATGCAATTTTTTTATCACTATTAGTAAAAAAAAGTTATTATATAAAATAAATCATACAATTTGACGACGTTTCTTTTTTTATTTTTTTTTTGTTTTTTTTTTACAAAAACAAAGTTATATTTCAATGTCGATTAATCTTAGTTTGCCCCTTTTTTAAATTGAGCTGCACCTGAATTAAAAATATATTTTGCACAATTCCGCTTGAAGTTAATTTTAATAGTGTGGATCAAATTATCTTTACCTATCACCATCTAAACCTTTGAATCGGGATCCCTGTTTACGCATTTTTTCAAAATTCAGTACAAGAAACAAATGATTTATTGTTGTGTAGAAACATGCTTCGTACTGCAACTGTATTGACATTTTTACACCAAAACAAAAGACTCATTATTTCCTGATAGTAGCCTACTTTAACTCTTTCTCTCCTAATTGACGACGCCGTCGTTGATTCGATTTCATAAAACTAAATTTTTAAAAATTTTTAAACTTTAATTTTTATTGTGTAAAAAGAGTATCCATTTCTCTATAGTTCGACAACAAATATAACATTTCTGATAACAAACAAAAAAAAAAAGTTATGGAAGTTCAATGCTAACAGGATAGTGAAATAC
>JADKLZ010076463.1:0-19040 GCA_021533235.1 Biomphalaria straminea | reverse complement strand
CTACACCACTGGTAACAATTCACAAGACACGGGCCTGACTTTTTCAAAAGTTTCCGTCAGGCGTACATTAATTAATTATATTAACATGCTCTTTCACGTTTCTGATTATAGGAATGTCAAGGTTAAAGTCTCACTAAAACATTTGATTACATCTAACGAGGGTAACAAAAAACGCCCCAGGGTAGGCATACTAATACATATCACGTGAAAAAAAGTCAACAAAATGAACAGAATACAATGGACAATGGCGTAGCTATGGTGGGGGGAGGAGGAGGAGAATTTGAAAATTGAAGGGGGCCTCGAAATGAGTGTTTTTTTACATTTGAAATTAACTATTACGCAAGATGCAAGGGCCCCAAAAAGGTCAAGCCCTCCCGGGCCCCCCAACGATGGAAAATTCGTAGATACGCCCCTGATAATGGAGTAACACCGGAAAAAACATTTTAGATACTAGTTAAGCAAAAAATGTTTTGTTGGTGTATCAGGTGTTCCTGCTACTGAAGTATGATTAAAATATCTAGTTTAAAAGAATTTTGCAGTGATTATCAAAAGTTTCCAAAAAATTAATTAAAAGTATTTCTTTATAAAATCATACATGAGGAAATGTACGGCAATGTCTTCAATCCTGACGATTAGAGATCAAATCAATATTTCTAACCCAGTTTGCGACTTGCATATTTTTCCACAGCTGATACAGACAAAACCTGGGGTATATAGAAATTACACACATAGTTAAAACCGCACTAGATGAAGAGAGACACAGTGGCGTAGCTAGGGTGGGTGAGATATATGTCTCTTTTGTATATTGAACTATAACTTAGGCTGACTAATGACTCTTGAATGAAGATAGCTGGAGGCTGCCTGTCTCTTTCCAATATGGAAGGAAGTAAATCAACATGCAAAGGTATACATGCATGTAAATAGTTTAAAAATAATTGAAATGGATACAGCAGTCAACAGGCATGTTAAACTTCTATACACTTCTATAAGCATCGGTGGTCTAGTGGTAGAATACTCGCCTGCCACGCGGGTGACCCGGGTTCGATTCCCGGTCGATGCAATTTTTTTTTGGGTATTGGAGGAGGTTGGAGAATTTGAAAATCCCCCCGGTCCCCCACTTTATGGGGGGCCCCAAACGGGTGTTTTTTTACATTAAAAATTAAGTATTACGCAAAATTCTGGCGCAAGTAAAGAGATCGAGCCCCCCCCCCCCCCCAGGCCCCCAAAAGGATTGACCATTTTTAGCTACGCCCCTGGAGAGAGTTACATTACAGATACGGGACAGTGAAAATTCATGGGCCTCAGATCTGGAAGAAAAGCGTGCCATATGAAAAATGTCTGACTCCTGGACCACCAAAGTGAAAGCCACCTTAGCCCATACATGTGGACGAGAATGTCTCTCCAACATAGGGCTGAACAGTCACATGAAAATGTGTTCGAGATGGATTGAAAGAGGTCTGAAGCCGACTTACAGCAGAGAGTCTTGCCTAACTTGATCTGGGGAGTGGATCTCCAATGTGGTCGTTTGAGAGAAAAATGTTGAGACTTGTATTTTAGAAGTAGCTTTTGAATAGATTTACAGCTTTATATTTTATGAGGTTTATATGTTGGTCTGAGAGCAAACATAAATCCATTGTATATTTGTTTATTTTTTTTGTTTTGTTTCTTCTGATGAGCCTCCAAAGTAGAACAAAGCTTTAGCCTAAATTATTATATAAAGTCTGTTTACTTTCTGCTATTATAAGATAGAGAGTAAATGAAAATATTGGATCAAATGTATTTTATTGCAAACAAAAAATTATTTATTTTATTACACGATTTTTATAAATTTCATGACTCTTGGTTGATGTTAGAGATGCGTCATATTAATGGGAGGGTTAGGCAAAGTGCGCACCTCCAGGGCACTAATTAGACTAATCGTGTTATTAAAATTGATGTTAGGCATTATTATCCATATAGTTATAAAACTATGTTGAGGGTGAAAATATATGCAGATGGACATCAGAAACCCTAGCAGGAGTGGTCGTTTTGGCGCTGGACATTTTCGTGCTAAATGTGTTTTAGACACATTTCATTATATTATGCCTTAAAAAAAAAAAAGAATGATTCTCAACTATATTTTATATGTGTGTTTGTGTTCAATTAAACTTTTTTGTGAAGAGCTAGTTACTTTTGCCCATTAGATTCGGAATTGAAGTTTGTTGTGTAATTATTGTAATGTGGGAAGCGTGGTCAAGAGGCTAAGTGCGGCTTGAGCTTGTCTTGCTTGGCTACCTAGAAGGGGGCTCGAGGTTCGACACCCCACTCGGGCAGAGTTGTGTTTACTGAGCGCCCAAAGGCAGCACGGGAAACCAACTCCTAGATACCCCCTCCCCCTCCCCCCCACTGGTCCACAAATGAGATTGGACCAAAGCGCTCTGAGCATGCTATAAGCATGAAAGTAGCGCTATATAAAAGCTATAATAATAATAAAAAAATAATAATAATAGTTGCATGATTTAAAATATCCTCGAGCAATAATCTTGTAAAACATATGTCTCTTTTGTATATTGAACTATAACTTAGGCTGACTAATGACTTTTGAATGCAGATAGCTGGAGGCTGCCTGTCTCTCTCCAATATGGAAGGAAGTAAATCAACATGCAAAGGTATACATGCATGTAAATAGTTTAAAAATAATTGAAATGGATACAGCAGTCAACAGTCATGTTAAACTTCTATACACTTCTATAAGCATCGGTGGTCTAGTGGTAGAATACTCGCCTGCCACGCGGGTTACCCGGATTCGATTCCCGGTCGATGCACATGCACATTTTTTGGGGGTATTGAATTTTGATTATTTTATAAAAAAAGAAAATGACGTACAATTTATAGAAAATTTTACTTAGATTTCCAACATTTAATTAAAAACACAAAGAGGAAAAGCGATTTTGAGAAATGTGGTGACTATGTAATGGAACATGAAGAAAAACAAGAAATAGATCTAAAACATACGTATAAAAAAACAAAATAAAACTTATACGAAAGACCGCATCACAAATCAAGAGATTAGAGACAGGGTTACTGCAGCGATCGGACCCCATGGTGACCTGCTAACTACTGTGAAGAAACGGAAGCTTAAAATGTATGGCCATGTAACAAGATCTTCGGGACTTGCAAAGACCTTCCTCCAGGGAACAGTACCAGGAAAAAGAAGAAGAGGCAGACAGAGAAAGCGGTGGGAAGACAGCATCAAAGAATGGACAGGCCTACCATTGAAAGAGGTTTTAAACAGGGTAAAGGATAGAGAGGAATGGAGAAAGATGGTCTACGAGTCTTGCTTGTTTCCCCAACGGTCCACCAAACTAAGGGATAGGTAACAGGTAACAGGTAGGTATGTAAATGGTTGGCAATTTTTAGACGCGTTTCTCTTTTGCAAAGCTCCTGAAATGATGGAAATCCATAGGCTGCTACGCGGATGACCCGGCTTCAATTCCAGGTCAATGCAATTTTTTTCTTTTCTTTCCATTTATGTTTTAAGTTGTTAACTCCTCCTGGTGGCCCCACTTGTCAATAAATCTGCAACGGTGTTGCCTGTCACAATTATGTGACTTGGTACCCAGTGCATTGTTAACACGGTGAGTTAATATTGGCTTATATCGCATGGGGCCATCATGACAATGTCGTTGACACGGTCAGTATTCGATGACCTCGGTCCAGGGGTTTGTGATAAATCTGAAAACGGACGTAGCCTGTGCTTAAGTTAGTACATTATGATTATATATCTGTGTGTAATGAGTTGATTATATATTATTAGTTTATGAAGTCGACTTCAAAATAATTTGATAATCATTACATTTTGATTTAGATACTTTAGAATTCTACCTTGGCTCTCTCCTCTATATATTTGGAAAGAAAGACTTTATGTCTAGTCGTCCATCATGACTTTCAACACATTCTTCTCTCCGCTCCAACCCCGCCCCCTGATGATTCCCCCATCAGGGACCAGGTAAAATTCAAAAGGTCAACTGAGATGTAAAAAAAAAATGAACAGCATACTTTAAAGTTTAAAGTATACTGAATAAAGATAAGAATAGTTAATAGCTGTAAGCATCGGTGGTCTAGTGGTAGAATACTCGCCTGCCACGCGGGTGACCCGGGTTCGATTCCCGGTCGATGCAATTGTTTTTTTTTATTGGTCTTTGAAAAATCTTGACGCACTCTTTAATAGTGACCTAAATTTTGGCTCTTAATCTTAATCATTTCCCCCGTATTCTCATGGTTGTCCTATTTTTTTTCTCATTTTTTTTTTACATTTTCTTTCGTATCATGAACATGCCATTAGAAATCGTTACAGTTGATATTTGTGATAACGTCACATACCGAACATCTGATTGTTTAGTTTCCGATGCTTTGTTTATTTTCAAATATGAAAATGTTTGTTCACAGATTTATGTGAAAGTTTAGCAGGTTCTGGGAAAACATACGTAGATCTAACTGTCGCACGAAGTCTGTCTTTCACTCTTCATTAGAAATATTAGTAACTAAGTCAAAAGTCTATGTCCTTTAAAAAAAAATAATTTTCACCCTTGAGATCCCATATTCTTCTCAATGCATAGCCCGCGGACACTGCTGGTCAGTTTGAGTTAACACTCTGGCTGGTGTTTAGCGCTTCCGCGATGTTCAATGAAACAAACCCTAATGGAGGTAACTGCAGCAACAGATAACACCGGCGGAAGGACATCCACTCAATAGAGGTAGTCGACTCTATCTAGTTTAAAATAATTTTGAAGTGACTATCAAAAGTTTTCAAAATAAGTATAAAAGTATTTCTTTCAAAAATTATAAATAAGTAAAAACATGTCATCTACTTCTAGCCTTATATAAAATGTTTCTTATTGCTACGTTGTTTAGAAAAGCGTCTTGTTTATGTCGACTGACATGTCTATGGTCTACTCATAGACATATATAAATATAGACTGGCCAATAAGAGAGTTTTATGAAACAAAAATTTATGTATTGCAATTGTGTGTACTTTATTTTATGTCTATAAATTTTGTAAAATATCTAAGACTGAAGATCATGCAATTTTTAAATTTTTCATAATTCGGAAATCCGAATTCATTAGATATACATGTTTTCAGGTTACATGAAGTTACTTCCTTTTCCCAGTCTATATTTATTTAGATCTATGTCTATAGGTCTACTCCTATTTCGTTCTTACTTTAAAAAAAAAAAACTATCACGTCACCATTACTAAGTAAAAACTCCCCCCCCCTATTTCCGAAACAAATAACCGATTCCTAATCGTGCCATGACACTGGGAAGAAGGAAGAACTCCACAATACCCAGAAGAAACGAAAGCTGAGCTGATTGCGTCATAGTGTAAGGCATGACTCACTATCCAAAGTCATATTTCAAGGTGCAGTGGTCTTCCAAAGAAACGCTGGACCGGCCTCTCTCTTGATATCCTGGTTCGAACAAATGATGACGCAGAAAAAAGTGGAGGGGTTGGCTTAGTCGAACTGTCACAGAACCACTGAAAGCATGAAACAGCACTAAACAAAAACACTTGGTGAAAATATTTCTAATCGAACAGATTTATTGTTGCTGGTCTAGAGTAGTCTAGATTCTAGAACTACTAAGGACCCTATTAGCCTACAGGACAGATCTAAAGTAATTGATACAACTACACTTCGTTTAAATTTGTTGGTTTTACGTTTTTTTTTAAATGTCTTCCCTGTCTTCTTTTACGTTCCATTACATAGTCACATCATTTCTGAACATCGCTTTTCTTCTTTGTGTCTCTACACAATACAAGTGTTTCTTAACAATTAGTCATTGTTTTTAGTCGCCTTTCGCCTCTGTCCCTTGATTTTTTATTGCTCCTGTGTTTATTGGTCAAGGGAGTATATCGATATAAGTTGAATTTTCAAATTGCTGTTGTTTTTTTGCGTTCCTCTTCATATTTTCACTTCTTTAAAGGCGGTCGTGTTCGTATTGCGTCACACTTCCTTTTTTATTTATATCATTTTCCTTTATATCATTGTTCATTTATCAAATAATGTCTTTTCCGACGTTCTTGATCGAAAAGAAAGACTTAGAGAGTGGTCTTGTCCACCCCAAGGGTACTCTCCTATTGAAACTATCTGGCAACAATGCCATGAAGTCTTCTATTGGGGGCCTCTTACAGGCCCTCAAGGTGTCAGCAGCTGAAGTAACTGCGTTATATAGGTTTGAAAACCCATATACGTGGTTTTTGATACCATCATCTGGTACAGTGAGAGACAGGCTTGTTGGTAAATCTTTCGGAAGTGGGACTTCCTTCAAGATTGAGATCTTCCCAAATAGAGGAGGAAAGACTAAAAATTACCCTACATTGGGTGTCGCCTTCAATTGCGAAAAACAGAATTGTAGAAATCAGGGAAACATTAGCAGAACAAGGGTCCAAAGTGGAGGTATCGAGAATTGGTACTTCTGACAAATGGGTATCCTTCATCAAGGTGAAAAGAGATACACCTATCCCACACTACATCCAGTTGCGCTATGAAGGGGACCCCAAAATTTATAAAGTCCTGGTCATCGTACCAGGTCGTAGACAACAGTGCTTACATTGTGGACTGGACCAGCATTGGTCAAATCAGTGCCCCACACGGAAGGCCGCCCCTGCTCTAACTGGGCCTCCCAAGGAGAGACCCGGCCCCCTCAGCTATGCACAGGCGGTCAAAGGAGGTAACCTCAAAGAGAAGGAAAGTGAGAATTGGTTGGAGAAGGACGGTTTCACGGTGGTAGATAAGAGTAAAAAAGGAGTCCTCAAAGGTTCGCTGAAGAGGACCTCTAAAGTGTTGGATGTCGCGACTACGTCGAATGCGGCAGATGCGGCTACCCCTGTTACTACTGCTACTGATTGGGCCTGCACACCGGAGATAGCTGCTGATGCAGATGTGGAGACTCAAGAAAGTTTTAAACTAAACAAGCGGTTTCGCTCTAGAGAGCATGCAAAGTCCGCTCCTGAGTCTCCGACAAAACCGAAAAGAAAGAGTTGCTCATCTGTGTCCTCGTGTGAGGACCTCTTCGTAAGCCCGCGTACTACAAGAGGGAAAGGAAGCCCAACTAACATGAGACTTGATGTTGAAGCATTGGACATCCCTGAGTCTCCACCCCCACTGGTTATTGACGAGGGGGGAACACCCATAACCAACCGCTAAAACTGGTTAAATTTACATTTACACCTAACCATGACAGACATTACAATCTTATCATTAAACATACGCAGTCTAAGGAATAAGCAAAAATACATCGTTCACCTGTCAAGAAAATACAAGCCAGACTTCATATTCATTCAAGAAACAAATATAGACACACAGTATAACTCACGCAAATACACATCAGACGTAGGACTGATAGATGGCTGGTTTAGCTTGGGCAACATGTGTAGAGGGGTAGCTATCTTCCAAGTCTCAGATAGGTTTAAAGCAGTGCATACATTTAGTGACACCAGAGGAAGAATAGTGATCGTTAGAGTAGAATCAGGGAATCAAACATTAACACTCGCAAACATTTACGCACAAGCAAAGAGCGCAGAAAAACAGGATTTCTTCGAGAACTTGAGCGATACACTACACAAAACTTGTAGAGGGGATACACTAATTATAGGAGGGGACTTCAACTACATAACTTCCGCATTAGATAAACAGACCACCTTGGCAGGGGGCCCTCCCTCTCACAAAACCACTTCGAATCTCAATTTCTTAGAGGAGATAGAGATGGAATTTAATTTGGTTGATGCTTACAGGACACTAGAACCTATGGGTCGGGACACGACCATGGTGCACAACAGGGGCGTAGCTAGGGGCTCGGGGGCCCGGGGGGGACCGACCTCTTTGGGGGCCCCTTGCATTTTGACTTTCGATATATGACATGACATAATGTACGCAAAACAAATATAAGCCCAAGATCAAATTGGTTCAGTATATCAGTAAATTTAACCAAAAAAATTTACCATTATGACTCTTTTAACCCTTAAAATGCGTGTGGTAGTTTAGCCTCTTATTGTAATTGTAATTCCATTTGGTATGCACTCATTGTGAAACAGCTCAGCACTTTAAGGGTTAGTGAATAATACCGTTGTTTATTAGCTAAATAATGCACAAGTGACAAATCTCGATTAATATCACTTAGCGTCGTGCATTCTGTGCAGCAAAGACATATAGGCCTATAACATCATCTACATCGATACTTTCTAGTATTTGTGACTTCACTGACATTAAAGCCATGATAAGCCTTTCTTGCGCCATTGTGTTCCTGGGATAGTTTTTTTTTTTTAGAATGACGCAATGGAAGTGGCCTGAGTTAACGATATTCAGAGGATGTTGCAAGGTTTGAGCCTATTGGTGATTGTATTACTGGTTTGTTGATGAAAAGTGTTCGTGCATCATTGACATCATTAAACAAGCGATTTGTCATTTATTTCATCATACAAACAGTAAAAAATAACAAAGTTTGTCATAAGAGTGTCATCATCCAACAGGAATCTTGGTCCAAGAATAACCCAAAGTATCGATTTTCTTTCCAGCCTTTGTAATCTGTCCTTCATTCCCATATGAAATCTATCCAGCACTTCGCAACACGTTTGAATTGCAGTTCTATTGACAATCCTACTTAGTCTTACATTAGAACTCAACTTCCCATAAGTCTTTTCTTTCTTCTGGTTGTTTTGATTACAGGGAATCCATAGCATTCACTGCCTTCTTTTGCTTTTTCGTTGAATTGTGTGATCAGTTTCGTCCGTTTCTCACCATTTTGCAGAAAGCATGAATGAGTTTCAATTTAGGTATTGTTTATGTTTTGTGCGAAAGCACAAAGATTGAAGGCTCACTAAAGTGTGAAAGATCCATATCTTGCTATGCTCGAGTATAGAATTACTCCGATAAGCATCACAACTGCTGATCAGTAGAAGACTCAGGGACATCATTCCAACTGATCGCAAACTATTAAAATCATCGGTAACTGAAAATGCAGAGACATTACTCAATGAACGACAGATGAAAAGCAAAGTGAAATACTATGCAAATGCAAGACTACCTAAAGGTTATTTTGTCGGAGAGAAAGTGAGAGTTCGTCTAGGACAAACATAGCAGAAAGCAGTTGTCATAAAAAAACATTCATCACCCAGATCTTATATCATAAACAAACGATGGGAAAACATACAGAAGAAATCAAAGCTTTTTGAACAAGAGTTTCGATGAAGATATCTCTGGGTACTATGATACCGATGAAGACAACGAGCAGTAAACTGTTAGAACAAGCGAAACAGACAGAGAACTTGTTGTGCCAGTCAAGACTACCAGAAGTGATCAAATTGTTAAAGTTCCTAGTAGATATCAGTCTTAAGAACTTTAAAAGGAAGGATGTGATAATAACTTCAAAAGGAAGGATATCTGGGGTTAATTTGAAAAAAAAAAGTTAAAAGTTGAACAATTCATGTACAGTTACAAAAAAGGTGACAATTGTTGGATCTATCTTAGCAGAATGAAAAGCTGACAGGTTTAGAGAGTGATTATCACAGTTCAGAAATGTTGCTTTTGGATTTATGCCTAACAAACGTATGCGCAGGCCAGACAGACGGCCACTCATTGTGGCTACGTTATAATAGGTTTACCTTTGCGTCACGCTGTTTTGTAGCCCCACTCTGGTCAACTCGGCATGGGGGAAGTTCCCATAGAAAGAATAACATTTTTTTTATTTCACAAATAAAAAATATGCCATGATTGTGAAATATCGTCTGACGAAAAAACGTACATCTGTTGTTGTTTTTTATTCATATTCCCATCTTTGCGATTCACTCTTTTATCACTCTATAAGAACGATTTTTTTTATTTAGAAAAGCATTTTCCAATTGATTGCGGAAAGATGAATAGAGGGGTAATAACTCGAGTGTGAAGTTAATTCTGAAAATAAAGAAGCCAAACCCGAATAATGGACAATTCTAGCATTGTTAAGAATAACTATTGGACCTGTTATACCCGATTCTGTAAATTCTGCTTCAAGGTTAATTAGCGTAACCTTAAAGTACTCGCCATTTCAATCTATTATTAGTATAGGTAACAAGATACCTGGAATTCTTATTTTTGTTACAAAACAGAATATTACTTAGGTACTGTTTGCCTAATGATGTATATACTCTATCTTTATTGTTCTGCATAAAAGATTTTCTTTGAAGTTTAAAAAGTTTAAAAGAAAAATACTCCCATGGCCTCACGATGTCTATGCACAGAAGCATATAAAACAAATAGGCGGAAGTAATCAATCCAAAGAGTTTATTTTGTACTCAAACATCCACGTCTAATAGGATTTTATTAGAAAAATGTGTAGTGATCAAGTTTGTTACAATAAAATCTCCGATCGCGGGGCCCCCACTTGCCTCCCCCCGCTACTGCTGTACATCATACAGTTTTATTCGTGGCAACAAAGAGAATAATACACTTGGTTTATGCTGCAAGAACATATTTGATCTCTTTAATCGGCAAGAAATCTATTAAAGATTTGTATTTTAAAATGTAAAAACAACAACTTTGATCTCTGTGGGAAAAAAAAATATTAAAAAAATGCAACAAAGTCAACGTACTTATAGACCTAGGTCTAGATTTAGTCTGTGTTATAAATATAATCCATAAATGTTGAAAAAAAAGACATCCGTTGACACTATTTGTCAATCAAATATATTAATTTATGTATTTACTAACACCCATTTGGGGGCCCCTTCTACGTGGGGGCTCGGGGGGATTTTGAAAACTTCCCCCTCCCCCCCCCTACGCTACGCCACTGGTGCACAGGTCGTACCCCGTCTCGACACGTATTGACAGAATCTATACGCCGAATAATTTCCTCGTAAGTCGGGTGCTGCATTTGGAAGAAACATTACATTACACATACCACAAAGCGGTGCTAGTTACTATGAACACAACAAACAAGAGAATTAAAAGAAAGCCAGCCCACTGGAAATTTAACAACTCTCTGTTGGAGATTCCCTACTAATCTAAATTCTTACTTACAAGACATAAATGATCCACATTTCGATTTAACAGGGACATGAACACTCCTAAAGAGCTCAATCAAGCAGCAATGCCAGTTACTATCTACACTAGCTCAGGAACGTCGTAAGCAAGAATATGAACATCTCAAATACACATTACTACACACGGATGATGAAATAGTTAAAACTGACGCTCTTTTAAAACTAGAAGAATTAAATAAGTATAATTATAGGGGCGCTGAGATTAGGTGTAAAAATTACTTAAGCATCGAAGGTCCTAGTAAACTATTCCTTTCGTTTGAACATAATGTACAATCAAGTAAAACTATAAAAATCATAGATAGTGGGGGGAATGAGGTAGATAACTATGAAGATATTAAAGATATATTTACAAAATACTTCACTACTATATACAGGGAAGAGCCAGTAGGCCTATGTACTAATGCGCAGGATAAATTTCTAAAATTTTGCAGACAGCTGGACAAAACAGATGAAGATCTCTTAGAGAGTGCATTTACGCTAGACGAACTTAAGGCTGCCCTAGACTCAACTAAGAACAATAAATCTCCCGGTCCTGATGGCTTAACCTTCGAATTCTATAAAGCCTTTTTCCCAATGCTAGGTCCTCTATTACTACGACTTTATAGCGACGCCATTAAAATGGGGCGATTTCAGGCAAATTTTAACGAAGCGTACATCACACTTGTACCTAAAAAATCAGAAAATAACACCTCACCCAGCGACTATAGGCCCATTTCACTGCTCAACGTAGACTTTAAAATTCTCACAAAAAGGATTTTCCTAAGGATGAAACCACTCATTAACCAACTCATAGGACAGGACCAGTACTGCTGTAACCCTGACAGAAACATAGACGGCATGACGCATTTTCTACGGGATTTTATCCTGTACAGTAAGGATAAAAACCTCAATGTGTCCCTTCTATCTGTAGATCAAGAAAAAGCCTTTGACCGAGTGAGCCATAGCTTCTTGTTCAATGTGCTCGAGAAATGTAAAATAAGTCCCCTGTTAACCACTTATATAAGGCTTGTCGATACAAATGCAACAAGTAAATTGATTATTAACCACTCTCTAGGCGGGAGTATTCCCATACAAAGGTCTGTCAGACAGGGATGTCCCTTATCCCCTTTCTTGTATATCCTGTGCTTGGAACCCCTTCTGGAATCTATAAGAGCTGACCCCTCTATTGTTGGGATAAATATACCGGGTCGCCCCTTCTCAACCGCCAAAGTAAAAGCCTACGCGGATGATACAACCTTTTTTCCTTCTTCAGAACAAGATATTGAGAATATATTAAAGAAATTTACACTTTTCGGAGAAGCCAGTGGTTCCAAAATAAATATAAATAAATCCTCAGTAATTGGATTAGGGAAATGGAAATTCAAAGAGAATTGCCCCTTCAAAATTGTAGAAAAGATCAAGATTTGTGGTATCATCTATACCTGCAATCCTTCATTTTATTGTAAAGAACAGTGGGAGAATATTTTTGTCAAAGCCTCAAACTTGATTAAACTTTATCAGCACACAGGTTCTACAATATTTGGTAGAGCTGTATTGATTAATAGTATGGTCATTCCAAAGATTGTCTATTTAGCTAACATTACAGAGCCACCCCCTAAATTCTTAAACAAGCTGAACAAATTAATTGGAAGCTTTATATTTAAAAACACGATTAGGAGCATTAAGCACAATACACTCATTCAAAACAAAGAGGATGGGGGGATAAACCTACAAGATGTTAAAACAAAAATACACTCGCTAAGGTTAAAAGTTGTAGGGCAAGTAGTTAGAAACCCAAAAAAACTTCCCTTTGGTGATTTACTATTAAGATTAAGTAATCTCCTTCCAATACATAATGATACCCCTCACTATTTTGGTACAGCCACTCACCCATTTTACAGATCTATCTCAAGAATCTTACCTGGTAATGAACACCTAATACACAACAAAACCAAAGAATCATACACAACACTTAAGAAGCTGTTACAAGAAAACCTAGTGAATAAGATTTAGTGGGGGAGAGACCTTGGGGTGACAGAATTCAAGGACACATTCAGAAACCTACACAGCAAACATATCACACCAAGAGCTAGAGAGATAACTTATAGACTTATCTTTGGGATGACCCCTATAGCTAAAAAGCAGGCAAATGTCCGTGAATGCAAATTATGCCATCTTAAAAATGCTGATAACGAGAAACATATTTATTTGGAATGTCCATTATTCCTTAAAGTTAGAGGTACTGTTAGGGACTTACTAGAAGCTAACTGTGACAACTATGTGAATGTTACCTTGTCTATTGTTTTAAACAAGCTGCCAAAACTAAAAAATAAAATGATATATAACTATAACTTAATCATTGTATCCGAATACAGGAATCTTGTTTGGGCTCGCTGGCTTAAAGCTCTACATTATGACAAAGTGTTTGATCCAAATCACTTAGAATTGACATTTAGGAAAATTATTGATTTTAGGGTGGAGAATTATCTAGTTTAATTCTCATTTGCTTGCAGTATTCCAGGGACCCTTTAATGGTTAAGCGGTATGTCTTTGCTATTAAATAATATTGCCATTACTATTATTATACTTGCTAGGTTTAATTGTTTATGATTTAATTAATACCTGTGAATCATTTATCAATTGCTTATGATTTAATACTTGTGAATCTTAAATAAAATATTTATAAAAAAAAAGCCCACAAAAGAGGCAACATGGCCCATATAAGAGGCATATAAAGCCCAAAAAGAGGCAAAGAAAAGAGACCCAAAGGCCCAAGGATTCCTGTGATGATAAGCCAGATTGGAATGGCGAAAATTTCTGAGGTTTCCTAAACAAAAAAAAAAGTTATCAGTTATTAATTTTATGTTGAAAGCATAGACATAGATAAATATAGATGGCCAATAAGAGAGTTTTATGACATGAAGATGTGTGAATTGCGTTTGTGTGTACTTTATTTATGTCTATGAGTTTTGTTTAATCTCTAAGACTGAAGATCATGCAATTTATACATTTTTCATAATTCGGAAATCCGAATACAATAGATATACATTTTTTTTTTCAAGTTACATAAAGTTATTTCCTTTTTCCAGTCTATATTTATCAATGTCTATGGTTGAAAGTTTTCTTTCAAACGGTCTTTTTTTTTTAAAGACGTATTCAATCCCAAAAAAAGATGTGCATCGACCGGGAATCGAACCCGGGTCACCCGCGTGGCAGGCGAGTATTCTACCACTAGACCACCGATGCCTACGATACTAATGACAAGTTTTTACATTAAGTCTGACTATGCAAATGCTGTAGTCATTTACACGTATGTTTGCCTTTTTATGTTGGAGAGAGACAGGTAGCCTCCAGCTATCTTCACGTCTAATGGCAACTATTAAATGGAATCAGCAGACGTTTGTAAAGAAAGACTAAGTGTTTTAACTTAGGCTTCAGACCTCCTTCAGTCGTCAGGGGCGTAGCTAGGAATTTTCCATCCTTTGGGAGGCCGGGGAGCACTTTGAGTAATATTTAATTTTTAATGTAAAAAACTCGGACTGGGGGGCCTCCCTCAAGTGAGGCCCGGGGGGATTCTCAAATTCTCCCACCTCCTCACCCACCCTAGCTACGCCACTGTCAGTCGTAGAACGACAATGGTTCATCTCGAACAGTTTTTCATGTGGCTGTAGAGCTCTATTTTGAAGAGACACTCACGTCAACATATTTCGCAGGTTTAAGTGACTTTCATTTTGGTGGTAAAATAATAATAATAATAATAACAAAACGGTAGATTTTAATCGCCCTGATCTGTTGCTTATCGATAAAAAAGAAAAAGCCGCTGTCATGATTGACATTGCCGTACCACTATCTCATAACTTAAGAAAAACTGAGCTTGAAAAACAGCGAAAGTATGTGAACCTAGGCTTGGAGATTAAGCGTTTATGGAAGTTATCTAAAATAACAATATACCCCATTGTCATATCAACCGAGGGGATAATAACAACTGACCTCACAGATACATTCAAGGCCCTGGGCATTCCTAGGAACATTCTCGTTGCCTGTCAGAGGGCGGTACTGCTGTAGACCTGCCACATCACCAGAAAATTCCTCAGTGGAAACTGATAAAGGGAATACGATGAATTTTGTCTCCCTTTAACGAAACTCGACCCTGGCTCCGCCAGAGAAAGAATACTCGTTCTTTTATCATAATAATAATAACAATAATTATAATAGGCCTCCCCACATGGGTCGAAGATGAAAACAATTATCATTTTCTATAAAAACTGAGGTGGCTGTAAATCCGACAACCCCAACCATTTGTAGATTGGTTTTGTTACAATATTTGTTGGCCCTCTTATGAATATGTGGATATACATATCACTTTTCAATGAGAAAACTAGGCCCATATTATTTATATTCATCAAGTCTGTAAGTTTTCTTAAGAACAAGATTTGTTAAATTTATGAATAGTTATATTATGCTAGAATTGATACAATAAAGACAATTAATTCTGTTCAACCCTTTTTGAAACACACATTGATGTTTCATAATTCTCATTACAGTACAATTACATTATTAGTACACACTGTTACATCTGTGACTATGACTTTATAATTGATAGATATTACATAGGCCTAAACAGTTAACAGTATATTTGAATTTGATTATGTACTAAAAAAGGTCCAACAAAATCATTAACTAAGAAAAATTTTGGAACTTTGCTCTTCTTAATGAACATAAAAAACTGATCTTTTTTGTAGCATTCGCTTATGCTCCTAGATCTGCCACTATGACTTTATAATGGATGAACTCCATCGGTATATTACAAAGAACAGTGTATTTGATCATGAACTATGTATAACTTCTCAATAACCTAGACTACTCAACAGTATTATATGGTCTGGACGTGGATACGTTAATCTGTTTGTCCTGTGTGTTAGTGTAAATGAAGGTATAATGTAAATAGAGGATTTAACAAAATAAATAAAATAAACTCCAGTTATCAAACTATTTACATTTATCCGCCAAAAGTTATAGCCTTAATTAGAGATGCTTTGTAAAGTGGATACAGAAGAGGTTTTATTTTTGCTATGTCCCGTTTTGGTGTTAAAAAACTGAGCGAATTCATGACTTTCTAGAGAAAGAGAAACAATAACAAAAAAACATAGTTTAAATTTTAAAAATATGCATCGACCGGGAATCGAACCCGGGTCACCCGCGTGGCAGGCGAGTATTCTACCACTAGACCACCGATGCTTACAAACAACTACCATTTTTACATAATTTTTACCTGTGATGTTTCAGTTTGCCCATAAATATTGTCAAACTCTTCAAATATTAGGATGTCCAATCAACATGTTACCTGTTGACATCTTAATACAGTCTAACACCTCAGGCCTTCACATATTTTTTTTACAGACGTAACTATAATATTGTATTAAATCTTTTTGTCGGACCCCATGATGACCTGCTAACTACTGTGAAAAAACGCAAGCTTAAAATCTATGGCCATATTACAAGATCTTCGGGGCTTGCAAAGACCTTCCTCCAGAGAACAGTACCAGGAAAAAAGAAGAAGAGGCAAACAGAGAAAGCGATGGGAGAACAACATAAAAGAATGGACGGGCCTGCCATTGAGAGAGGTTCTAAACATGGCAAAGGATAGAGAGGAATAGAAAAAGACGGTCTACAAGTCTTGCTTGGTGCCCCAACAGTCCACAAACTAAGGGATAGTTAACAGGTAACATGTAATATTTATATATGTAATCGGAAAGCAACAAGAAAAGTGTATTTGAAGTATCTGGAACCAAACATAAAAATAATTGGACAAAAAAAAATGAAAAGGACAAAGTGACCTAACTTTGTAATAAAACTTCCCCCGCATCGGAAACATCGATAATGAAATGTTGTTGTCAGGTAGAAAAAATAATTGTGCAAGATTTCAACTTGATCCGAGATTGGGTTTCGGAGAAATAGCGTGTACAAACTTTTTACCAGATAGACAGACAGACAGACGGGCAGACAAAGTGAGTTGATATAAGCTTTGTAACAAGATAAACAAAGCTTATATGAAGTGCAATTATATCTATTATTTTTATTACATACGTGTAGCCTATATTTTTAATTATTATGAGTTTTACATAATTGTTTTTGATTAGCTTTTAGCTTTCTGAATATAGTATGATCCTATCATTTGTCTTGACCAGATGGGAAAGGAAGGAAGGGGACGGTGAGAAGGGGGTTAAAAAAAAAGTCCTTCCGCAAAGTTTCAATAGCGTGCACTATGCGCACTGATCCTCCATGCTCTAAACCAGCGGTTCTCAACCTTTTTAACTCAGCGACATCTTTTTACAATCCACCACTTTGCCGCGACCCCCCCCCACACACACACACAATAGAGGAGTAGACAATAACAATCCATATTTTTTAGGCGACCAGTGACAACTCGTCAAATGACCCCCAAAGGGGTCGCGACCCACAGGTTGAGAAACCCCTGCTCTTTACCATGTTTTTAACGGAAAAAAAAAATGTTCATTAGGGTATCAAGAGTCCTCAAGGTGACTAAGTCAACTTATACCACCACATCTGTCAAGTACACTTTCTTTTCCTTGTTCAAGATACCGAACAAAGAAATTAACGTATTGGTTAATTTTTAGCGGCCCCCAAAAGGGTAATAGATGCTATTAGTTTTGTGTGGTCTGTCTGTCTGTCTGTCTGTCTGTCTGTCCGTCCGTCCCGTATAGAGTCTCGTAAACTAGAAAAGATATGGAAAATCTGATACCATGATATTTTAGACCATTCAAAGTTCTACTGCAACATCTACTTTTTTTTTCTTTTCCGAAAGCGAAAAATATAATTTTTAAAAATCAATTGTGCAAGCTGTTTCCACACAGACTGTCTTTGTAAGGTTTACAATTGATTCTTGTTTTGTCAGGTAAAAGAAATAATTGTGTACAATTTGAGCTTAATCCGAGATTGGGTATGGGAGAAATAAAGTGTGCAAACTTTTTGCCATACAGACAGACTTGTTATAAGGTTTGTAAAAATTGGTTTCACACTATTTTCAACCAGTAACTCTAATTACGCTTTAAGTTGTGAAATGATAAAACCTATCAGCTCATTGTAACGTAAAAAAAAATGAAGTCCCCTTCAAGTCAGTAAATTTTCTTCTAATCCCTTGTGATCACTATGACATGGATAGCTAAAGGCTAGTTGTCGGACTCTACAGATACATTTGAACTTTTGAAAGGGTCAACAAGTTCAGGTCACAGTTATAAAAAAACACAATAATTCTGTTTTAAGATTAAAAAAAAAAAGAAAACTAAATTATTGCATAACCGTTTCAGAGCATCGGTGGTCTAGTGGTAGAATACTCGCCTGCCACGCGGGTGACCCGGGTTCGATTCCCGGTCGATGCAATTTTTTTATCACTATTAGTAAAAAAAAGTTATTATATAAAATAAATCATACAATTTGACGACGTTTCTTTTTTTATTTTTTTTTTGTTTTTTTTTTACAAAAACAAAGTTATATTTCAATGTCGATTAATCTTAGTTTGCCCCTTTTTTAAATTGAGCTGCACCTGAATTAAAAATATATTTTGCACAATTCCGCTTGAAGTTAATTTTAATAGTGTGGATCAAATTATCTTTACCTATCACCATCTAAACCTTTGAATCGGGATCCCTGTTTACGCATTTTTTCAAAATTCAGTACAAGAAACAAATGATTTATTGTTGTGTAGAAACATGCTTCGTACTGCAACTGTATTGACATTTTTACACCAAAACAAAAGACTCATTATTTCCTGATAGTAGCCTACTTTAACTCTTTCTCTCCTAATTGACGACGCCGTCGTTGATTCGATTTCATAAAACTAAATTTTTAAAAATTTTTAAACTTTAATTTTTATTGTGTAAAAAGAGTATCCATTTCTCTATAGTTCGACAACAAATATAACATTTCTGATAACAAACAAAAAAAAAAGTTATGGAAGTTCAATGCTAACAGGATAGTGAAATAC
>JADKLZ010076453.1:0-20780 GCA_021533235.1 Biomphalaria straminea | reverse complement strand
AATATTGAAGTTACAAAGCTGGAATATTGAAGTTACAAAGCTGGAATATTGAAGTTACAAAGCTGGAATATTGAAGTTACAAAGCTGGAATATTGAAGTTACAAAGCTGGAATCTTGTCCACGTCATTTCTCCCACTTTCCATTCTCTCATCAAGTTGAAACTTTCAACAATTATTCATTGTCTGTGACAGTACATGAATCAATTTAAAAAACTGATCAATTATTTCATCAATTAGTGTAGAGAATTCGAGCCATTTTGCTAAAAAAAAAAAAAAAAAAAAAAAAACTAACAATAGATAACTATAATACCTTCTATTTTCATAAGTACTTAGCTATCTCAGTGGCTAGTGCGAGGTTCTTCCATCATGGAGGCATACGTCGTTGAGTTTGAATTCAGACTCACCTTTTTTTTATAACTTTTAGGACTTTGTTAGTACATAGACTTTCTCCTATATCCCCCCTCCCCCATCTGGTCCACGCAAGTGATTGGGTCATAGGGCATAGAGTACGCTAATAGCATGGAAGTTGTGTTAAACAAAAACAATGGATAAAAAATATTTCCAATCCCACAAATTTATTATTGTTAGTCTAGATCTATTAAAAATTAATTACATGATGGATTCAAAATAATTAATATAATTACACTTAATATAAAAAAGTATTTCTTAAACTTTACTTGCTTCAAGAATGATTTCAGTAGTTATTTGTGTTTGTATGTTATATTTATTCATATTGTCTTGCCTGTTTTTATCAATTAAATTAATTTCACCTTTTTTGTCTTTAGGACAAAGAATTTTTGGAAGAGGAACATTTTTACCTGGAGACCCTCCGTCACACTCCCTATCACAGTACAGCATCCAAATCTTGAGATCCACTGTATAGCATCCAAATCTTGAGATCCACTGTACAAAAGTTTATCACCGACTCAGGTTTAACATCATTCACTGTTTGAGAGTCTACATGCTGTAGTGTGAGACAGTAGTAGGGTATGACATTAGAGCACTAAGGTTTGAGTTCTAATGGTGGACTGGAATAAAATCTACAGGTTTGTTGGCAAGTCATCAAGTCAATTAACTTTGAGTCTAATTGTTTACATCTGTATTGTTTCTAGGTCTTCTGTGTCTAGGTCTTCTGTGTCTAGGTCCTCTGTGTCTAGGTCCTCTGTGTCTAGGTCTTCTGTTATTTCTTTCTTCTGTTACTGTAAGTGTAAGGCTGTCTAGTTAATTTATTTAAATGATCTGTCAAGGACTCTTTATGATTCTGAGAGGCCAGTCTTAATAAATTCAGATCCAGTAAATGCCTGAAGATATTTTTATGGGTAAAAGTAAAAGATGGTGAATGATGTTGCTGTCCAGCTGACACCTTCATTACCTGTAGGTGAACTTTACATCACCTGTCCACTTTGACCCTTGAACTGACAGGGATCTTTGTAAATGCTTATCTCCCCCCCCCCCCCAAACAAGCTACTTAGTAAAGGCACTTCTCCTTAATTTGTAGGACCATTGTGACCAGATTTGTCAACTGTATTTCCATTCCTCTCTTTTGCCTTGGATAGAACCTCATTCAATGACAGGCCTGTCCATTCTTCCCATCACTTTCTCTGTCTGCCTCTTCTTTTTTTTTACTGGTACTGTTCCCTGAAGGAAGGTCTATGCCAGCACTGAAGACTGAAGTGGCCATAGAGTTTTAGTTTGTGTTTTTTTTGCACAATAGTTAGCAGGTCATTGTTGGGTCCAAGCACTGTAGTAACCCCATCTCTAATCTCTTTGTTTGTGATGGAATCTTTAATTGGTCTGTCACTCAACTATTTTATTGTACATCTCACTCTATACATTTATACCCTCCACATTTATAGGGCTTTAAACTAGGATATACCACTCCTGCCAAGTTGGACATTTTAAATAGCAATATGTTGACTTTATATGTATTTACAGTAAAAAGTTTTTATTTATATGTACATGTTTCCTAAACTATATATTTATATTTATACATAAAAAAAAATATTCTGTACAGTAATTGAACTATGAACTCTTAGCTGTATATTTGTTTGGCTATTGTGTTGATATGGTAAATATTCTGTACAGTAATTGAACTATGAACTCTTAGCTGTATATTTGTTTGGCTATTGTGTTTCTATGGATACTTAATGACATTACCTTAATTCTCATGCCCTGTCAATCATTGGATTTAGTTTTGGTTGAGCTAATTTGTCTATTTGATTCTTATTGAATGTTGTCTCATAATATTGGTATACAAAATAAACAAACAATGTTTCCAGTGTAGAGTTCTTGTGTATATCAAAGTCCTTTTTACTTCATACACATTAAATGCACCTTTTTGTCTATTCTTTTTCTTGGTGCATAATTATTTTTTTTTAAATCTGTTAACTAGCTAGAGTCATTCATGTCGACCTTGACCTCTTGCTGTATTTTAAAAAAAAAAGGTCCTGAATTTTCTTTTTTTTTTAAACAAGACACCTGTGAGCCAGATGAAAATTTGAGTTTAAATGTTCTTGGTAGCAGCCTAGTGAGTTCACCATGGGCACTTAGTGGGGTGGGGGGACTAGAAGGTGTTTAGACATTCCATCATTCAACAAATGCCCTCTGCATCAATGAACTTAGGGAGCAGTCGCTTGAAGTAGTATAAGGGACTTTTAGTTGTATTTATGAGCGTTTCACCAAAAGCAGTTGGTGCTATCCTACTTTTCCCATCATTAGAGTGTTTTGTTATGTGTAATGCACATTTTGTATAAGACACATTTTCTCAAGGATATTATTATTAAACAAAGTGCACTTGCCTGCCTCAACTGGGTATAGGATTGTAATTTTTTATTGTTTATTTTTTTTTATTGTTTTAATTGTCTAAAGAAGTAACTGTCATTATTTATTTTTTTTTAGAATGTTTGAAAAAAAAATTTTTTAGTTCTATTGTAAAGGGCAGTAAGTAGCTAGAAAATGAAAATCATGTTTACAGAGTTGCTATTCTTTAGTCCATATGCTTTATTGTGCCTGAAACAGATAGATGCATGGAAAGAAAATATAAATGAGAAGCCAATGTGTAAATCTATGTTGATTTGATGTTTCAAACAGTTTGTATGTGATTATTGACTTTTTGAACATTTATATTGTGATATTTATAGTACTGAAAAAGTTGGTATCTGCATAGTAACACTCTTCCTAACAGAAGGGGTCTCAAGTGTCAATCCCAGTGATGGACTTTAGTAGACGCAACTCTAATGAGTGCCTGACACAGACCCAACTCTAATGAGTTCTTGACATAGACCCAACTCTAATGAGTGCCTGACGTAGACCCATCTCTAATGAGTGCTTGACATAGACCCAACTCTAATGAATGCTTGACATAGACCCAACTCTAATGAAAGCTTGACTTGGCCTTCTCGTTAACCATCGCTCATAGAAACAAATGAAGTTGACATCAATTTCCACTTAGATTGCAATGTCTGAAAGCATTACGTTTACATTGTGTATAGGGCTGAATAGGCTTGCATTCCTTTTACTGGTATCAAATTGTTTTCCTATTTGTTGGTTTCTATATTTTTCTATTTATATTTGTCATCTATAGGGAATGAACATGTCTTTATATGTATATACCTATTTAAATATCTATGTTTGTATAATCATAGACATTTACACTCAGACAGCCGTCCAGTAGCCTATAATGTACCGCCATGAAACAAACGTGGCACCTGATTATAAAAACGCTTTTTGGAACTCTCCTGCCAAAAATATTATTTGCATAAATGAAGGATTGATAATTTGTTTTGTTTGTAAATTATTTTCTTATATGAAATAAACTTGTACACTAAAAATAATTACCTATACATTTGTTTATTTGTGTGACCTTTTCTTGACAATGCAGTTTGACACCTACAACTGACTGTCCGGGGCACATACCACATGACCAGAAAGCCATCAGATGCCGCCTCTAACAGAGGGAGGGGGGGTCTCAAGTGTCAATCCCAGTGATGGTTAAGACTTTAGTAGAAGCAACTCTAATGACATGTGCCTGACATAGACCCAATCTGAGGCAGTTTGAAAGGTGAAAGGCTAATCTTAACATGGTCATATCCTTACAAACATATTGTAGTGTTACAAGTCATGACACACCTTCAACTCGTTGGCCTTTAAAACTGATTCATTTTACAGCTGAATGAGTTTTGGCTATGTGGCATAAAGCCGGCAGCACCACCATCACCCCTTTTTGTATTCAGAAGTTCGTTTTGTGGGTGGTTTCGGCTCCTTTGAATATTAGGGTTATTTTTAAATTAATATATCTGTGGCCTCCTTCTATAAAAGCCTGGACATAAGGTAGGCTCACACGGCAGTTCCCCCTCCCCTCTCTGTACAGCTGATGTGTCCCTCAAAGGAACGGAAGATACTCGTTACAGTTTGGTACATCAGCGGCGTCGCAAGGCTGGAGCACTGAGTGCTTCAAGGTGCCTGCCTCCCATGGAACGTTTCCCTTCCCCATAGTTGATCTAGGAGTTGGAAGACAAAAAGAGCTTTACTGTAAACTAACAACATCACAAGTTATCTTGATTCAGAGACTAGCGTTTGGAGCACATGTTTGTTTGTTTGTTTTTTGTTCAAATTGATGAGATGGTATTCTGACAAGAGAATCTAAATCCACCAAGGGCGGACAACGGCTATGCCTGCGCCGGATGTTGCAAAATATGTAGGTCACAGCTAGGGCTACGTATCCACTTGAATTAATTCACGTCTTACTGAGCCTCAGATTTATATATAGTAAGATTAGTCTAACACTCTAAACGTTTTCATTGAATATTCCTTCAACAAAAAAAAACTTATAGAGCAATTATTTTGCTCTTTATAAGTAATGAATGTTCGACTTAGGACAGGACACAACAGAATGCGACAACACATGTACCGGAAGCTCAAAATTGGAACCAGTGATATCTGCCCATGTGGAGTGTCAACAGAGAATGCCGACCATGTCCTCCAAGACTGCGCTCTTTACCAACAGGCCCGCCTAAGCCACTGGCCGCAAAACACCCCCAATAGAAAGAAAACTATATGGAGAGCTCCCTGATTTGGAAACCATTGCGCAGTTCATCTCATATATTGGTGTAGTGATCTGAACCCTCCAACATAACAATGAGAAAGAAGAAGAAGTAATGAATGTTAGATTTTTTAAAAAAAGAACATTTCTACCCCGCCCATCCTTTTTCTGAGTACAAATCCTTGTTAGGCGAGTGTGTAAATCTACTAGACTCCAGTGATAGCCCTTTAGATATAGACTTAGAAGGCAGTGCGCCAAATGTTCAAATCATTTAACTCTTCAAGGCGTGCGGAAATAACAAAAAAAAAGCAGAGCCTGTTCAATATAAATATTTTCTACTTCTCTAGCCAAGTTTAAATTTATAACACTTTGAAAAACGATAACGGTCAAACTAAACTTTGTTTCCCCAGTCTGACCAAGAAGCTAGTAATTCTTTTCCCAACGATAAACATTAACTGTCAAATTTCTAGGGAAATCTTTTCCGTACAGTATTCACGAAGGAGGGGGGGAATTATTTGATCAAACATGCGCGCGTCTGCAACATTGAAGAATTTTTTTTTTCGAACTGTGTGGTTATGACGTGTGTGTGTGTTTAGGCCCCTAATCTTTTTTTTTTTTGTAAACAAAGGATGAATCCAAAAACCAAATCATACACAAATATTACACATTGGCTTTTTTGTTATTTCGTTTCTTCATTCTTCTTAACTCTTTCTCTCCGTAATTATTTACCACATTCTTGTGGAATCAACGTTGGTATCGTCAGTCAGGAGAGAAAGAGTTAATGTGTATTTCTTTTTTTTTAATTGGATCAGGGCCGGCCTTAGACATAGGCAAACTAGACAGCCACCCAGAGCCTCTGATTAAAGGGGGCCTCGCTCAGTACTAACATTTTTTTTTTAAAGAAGAAATAAATAAACTTGTTCCCAATGCTATTATTTAAGTACTCTACCCTGACTATGTTTTAAATAAATTGCATTATTTTATTTTTTTCGCATTTTTTTCTAATATATTCTGGGGCCACCAAACTCATTTCACCTAAGGCCTCCAATTATCTTAGGCCGGCCGTGACTGGATAGAAATATATTAGAAATGGCTTTCCTTTTGTAGATTGTAGTTATGGTGTTCTTGTAGCGGTGTAACATTTATTTTGATTAAAGTAAATTAGAATCAATGTAAAATAAATCACAAACAAATATATTGATGAATATTTCAACTAAAAGTAAATGAAACATTGTTATAAAAAAGAATGATTAAAACAAACAAATAACAAAAAAAAGCTCAAGGGTTAACTCTTTAAGGTCTTGGAGACAGTTTGATCTCAGGAAGTATCTAATCCTTGGGCACGTTCATTCTACACAGACATTGAAGACATTATGGAGCTATGAGGTTTAAATGCGGAGGCTGCTAGGAGGGCTTCTCATTGCTGGGCTGTATTGACTGCTTCTCATTGCTGGGCTGTATTGACTGCTTCTCATTGCTGGGCTGTATTGACTGCTTCTCATTGCCGGGCTGAATTGAGTGCTTCTTCTCATTGCCGGGCTGTATTGAGTGCTTCTTCTCATTGCTGGGCTGTATTGGGTGCTTCTCAGCGTTGGGTTGTATCGAGGGCTTCTCAGTGCTGGGCGGCAACGCGGGCTTGCTGGCGTGCTTGGAGACTTTTCCTTGTACGCTGGACTGCTCGCCATCCTTCGGAGGCTGCACTGACTCTTTCCTTTCCCCTCGAGCGACGTTACTCTCCAAAGAACCCTTGCGGGTGGAGACGTTGGTCTTGTCCGATCGAGAGATGGAGTTCTTATGACTGGGGATGTTCTCCAACGGGACACGCCAAGGGAAGTGGTCGCCTCTGGGATCCAGCATGACAATCTCGCGCCCATTGAGCGTGATTGGTTGAAACGTGGCCGCGTCTAAAAATATGAGAACGGGAATTCCCTTAATTCCAAACTCGCTGGCTATAGCATCCTATGGAGGGAAAATAAATACAGGGTGCGTCACAAAAATGTATACACACTTTGAACAGTCATAGACAATTTATTTCCCCTTCTACAATGCTAAATTTCATCAACAAGTTGCAGCAGTGGCAAGGAAGTAACTGCAACATGGCGGACGAGCTTTTGAGTTTTGAAGCCTCCAGATTTCACGGGAGCTACTGAAAATCTCCTGAAAATGTGTCATTTCGGAGTGTCATTCAATATGAAAAACGCCAACTCTACTCGCGATTAATTAAATAAAAAAGGCATTCAGCTTTCAATTAATAAAAATGTATTAATAGGACGAATAACCAAAACTAAAAGCTCCAGTACTTTATTTACTGTCATAGTCCCTGGCATATAAATATAGATCTAAATTTATCGCCACCTCTTATATAGAAATCAACAATATTTTGCTAGTCGATAGTAAATCTAAAAGGCAGATCTGAATGTTTATCGGCTATTTGGTTGAAAAAATACCACATACTGTAGATCAGTGATGCCCAACCTAAATCAACCTGCGGGCCAAATTAATTTCCGACACTCGTGTCGCGGGCCACATGACCGAAAAGTTACAAAAACGAAAAGAAATTGACCTTAAACAATATTAATAGAAACCGGTTGATCTAGTAATTACTAATTGTGCTTACATTAACTAATGGAAAATCTTAAAGATATCTCTTTTTTTAAATCGGAAACTGGTTTCATTTCTCTACTTAAAATGAGAGCAAAATTATAGCTAGCCAATGATTCATTTTCTTGTCTCTTTTTGGTAAATATTCTAATCGATCCTCTAATTTCTAGACCTAATTTAAAATATTTTTATTCGCGCACAAACTAAGAATGCTGTAAAATTTATATTTGTTTTAGAATGTCGTTTATCTGTATTTAAAAAAGAAAAATAAGATCCGTTCACTTTTCATTTTCCTGGTAGATTCTAAATTCCACTTCAGCATTCCCATTTCATAAACGTATAAATGTTAAAAGTCATGGTGCCAATCCATCAGAGGGCCCTAACGTATGTAAGATACAATTCTCAACATTTTTTGTTCTGGAAAAGAGAGGTATTTTTTTACTCTTTGTGCCGACGTTTCGGCGGGCCGGATGGAACCAAGTCGCGGGCCGGATCTGGCCCGCGGGCCGTATTTTGGGCGTCATTGCTGTAGATGGTTCGTAAAGTTAATTAGACCGTGATTTTGTGATTAGTAATGTATGAATAAAATGTAAAGATCAATTTATTTTCTAATACAAAATCTTATTTTTCACTGATTATCTTTATCCCTAACCAGACTGGGCATTTGCAATTTATTTCGAATAGGGCCCCGCTATTTATAGGACCGGCCCTGATTCGCTAACCTCTTCCCACCGTAAAAACAGAAACTCACAAACACACCATAATACTCCCCCAGCACACAAACAAACACTCACACCCTCTTGTCAGAGTTGATATTGTACTCAGTAGGCCTACTCACCCTCTTGTCAGAGTTGCTGTAGTCAATGGCGTACCACGGCATCTTGGAGAAATACTCGTGGAACGACGTCTCGTTGTAGTCGAAGCTGACGAAGACGACCTCGAACCTCCTCGAGGCGCCCTTCAACTCATCGTATAACATGGCGAGGTGAGGGGTGAATATCTTGCAGGGCGGGCACCAGTGGGCAGAGAAGTACAAGGCTTGGGCACGTAACCAAACAGGGGGGGGGCAGAGGAGGATGAGAAATGAAGAAGGTTAGAAGGTCAAGGAGACATAATACAACATGGGGTAACACAGAAATACTATATAGTCAAGTTCAGAAGTAAAAGGTTTTGTTGGTACAAATGTTTGACACGTTTTGGATGTTTGAAATGTTTCGGATGTTTGACACGTTTCGGATGTTTGAAATGTTTCGGATGTTTGACACGTTTCGGATGTTTGAAATGTTTCGGATGTTTGACACGTTTTGGATGTTTGGCATGTTTCGGATGTTTGACACGTTTCGGATGTTTGGCATGTTTCGGATGTTTGACACGTTTCGGATGTTTGACACGTTTCGGATGTTTGACACGTTTCGGATGTTTGACACGTTTCGGATGTTTGACACGTTTCGGATGTTTGACACGTTTCGGATGTTTGACACGTTTCGGATGTTTGACATGTTTCAGATGTTCCTTCAAGTTTAAAGATAGTTTACTTCCTAGTCCATACCTCCCGCAGATTGACAGGGGATGGCAGCGGGCAAGGTTTTGAACCGTCCGAACGACAGTGCAGCGTGCATACCGCAAGACCAGGAAGTAAGGCCATTTCTCAATTCCTTCAGTGGTTCAGTGGTTAGTGCATTGGTTTGAGGAGGCTTAATACCCTGACTTCCAATTCAAGTCGTACATTTTTTAAATATAAAATACTTTTAAACAGCTATCACGGTACTCCCCCCCCCCCCAAACTTTTCCCTTTTTCCAACTGGTCCATACAAGTGAACCGACCACAGCGCAATGAAACAAAAACAATTGGTGCACATATCATATAATGGCACGTATTTGTTATTGTTAGTCTAGATTTAATACAAATTTTATTACATGACCGATCTAAACTTGTTTTTTTTTCTTTTTATATATATTTTTTGTTGCGACCGAAAATATTTTAAATTCCAGCCATCTTAAGTTACTGACACAGAAAACTAGCAAACAATCACAAATATACAGACACACATCAATCTATAAATTTTTCTTATTTTCTATCTTTGCATCTTGCTGTTTCTGTCTCTCTCATCTTTGTATCTCTCTCAAACTGGACAGTATTAACTTCCTCCCCCGCAAAGAGCTATCTACAATCTTCCAACTAAGGACAGGACACACACCTCTGTTAAATTACCACCGTAATAAAATAAAGCCCCCACACGACTCTCCCCCTTGCAGACACAAAGCCTACGCTTATGAAACCGTAAACCATATCCTCTTTGAATGTCCCTTCCTAATCCACCTTGGACAAACCCTACTACCACTACAGCCCAACATAACCAACACCCTGTACGGCAGTGCTGAACAACTGAAGAAAACAGCACACTATTTTCCTTGGCACAGTCTGCAAAAGAGCTGACAGCTCAGCAGTAATAAAGAAATAAGAAGAATTTCCCTCTCTCTCCTTTTCCCTCTCTTTCTCCTTGTATGTCTTTCTTTCTAGATGTTTGTATACACGTACCTTTCTCAGGGCAAAGGATAGAGAAGAATGGAAAAAGACGGTCTACAAGTCTTGCTTGGTGCCCCAACGGTCCACAGACTAAGGGATAGGTAACAGGTAATAGTGTCTTTATTCTCTCATACACACAGAAATGGAAATGAGATACTACAGAAGAATCCTAGGCATCACATTTAAAGACCGCATCACAAACCAAGAGATTAGAGACAGGGTTACTGCAGCGATAGGACCCCATGATGACCGCTAACTACTGTGAAAAAACGCAAGCTCAAAATGTATGGCCATATAACAAGATCTTCGGGGCTCGCAAAGACCTTCCTCCAGGGAACAGTACCAGGAAAAAAAAGAAGAGGCAGACAGAGAAAGCGATGGGAAGACAACATTAAAGAATGGACGGGCCTACCACTGAAAGAAGTTCTAATCAGGGCAAAGGATAGAGAGAAATGGAGAAAGACGGTCTTCAGGTCTTGCTTGGTGCCCCAACGGTCCACCAGACTAAGGGATAAGTAACAGGTAACACAAAAAACACCCACGAGCGTGAATTTGTTTTTAAGTAAAAATAAAGGTTACTTTAAAATGCAAAAAAGATTTTAGTTTGACTGTAATAATATTTAATAGTGTGAGTTGTTAGGTAAAAGTCAAATGATGGCACCTCAAATCTTTGTAACACCACGCATTTTGATGACTTCAATGGTGATAAACGATATAACGTTGTGTTGTTATTGTTTTTTTTTCCACCATTCCCTCCCCTAATCTACATTTTTATAAACAACAAGAAGAATTTGGCGAGTCTAAATAGGCCACAAATGTTATATTGTATAAAAAGAAAGGAAAAGAGAGAGAGAATGAGAAAGAGAGACATAGAGAGGGAGAGAGAAAGAGAGAGATGTATAGAGAGAGAAAGAGAAAAAGAGAGAGGTAGAGAGAGAGAGAACACAAAATTGAATGTTACCAATGACGCCATCTTCTCCTTCCTGTACAGCAAACGTCGTGGGACTCACGGAGTCGCCCTGAGCGTTCAAGACGCCTTCCCCCAAGAGCTTCTCCAGAGGGTGTAGAGGCGCCTTCTTCTTGCTGTCGGATCGATGTTTCTTGGAAGGCCTGGGCAGCGAATTCTTGGACATTTACTTACTCATTGCATGCTAAATGGACGAAACAGATGTGTACTCCGAGTCTATTCTGCATGATATATTTACATGGTTTGACTTTTTAAATAAGCAGAAGTTATTTGATCACGTCATTTCCTGAACTTCGTCCAAATTTTTTTTTCTGAATGTATATATATAGATCTATATATGGCAGACGCGAATAGACCATAGACATAAATAAGTATAGACTGGCCAATAAGATATTTTTATGAAGGGAACATTTGTGATTTGCAAATTAGTGTACTATGGTACTATACAGCATGAGCAGTATAAAAGTTAAGTATTCATATCTATTTCAGCCATAACCTATATAAGTATTGCAATATTTTCACTATTGTGTTTTTTTTTTATCTCTTAGCGTGACTGTAATGTCAATTAATCATAATGTTTATTTTTTGTTCTGAAACTGTTTTTTTTTAAATTTTAGCTTATTTGAACATTCTGCTGAAAAAATCACTAGTTTCACTAATTCAAAGTTAAGGACTGAATCCTTTATTTCTTTTTTCCAGTGTATATTTATTTATGCCATCTATGCCATTTTGTGAATGAAAATAGTGCGGATTTGGATACACCATTTTTCTTTCACACCATGCTGCGTAAATAAGGAGGAAGTGTAGTTTTGTTTAATCTTTAAGACTAAAGATCGTGCAAATTGACAGATTTCGGAAATCCGAATACAATGGATATACATTTTTTCAAGTTACATAAATTTACTTCCTGTTTCCAGTCTATATTTATTTATGTCTATGGAATAGACCAAATTTTTAGTAAAAGAAATTACAAAAGTAATTTCTCTTTTAAAGAAGTTACGAAAGTTATATAATAGAAAAATCACAAACCTTTATATACTACAATAAATATAGATATTTTCTCTCCATTTAAGTAGATTTACTGTTCCTTCCGTCTGTGAACAGTACCAGACAAAAAAGATGAGGAAGATAATGTCATGGGAAGACAATCTTAAAAAATGGACAGGCCTGTAATTGAATGAAAAAATCAGAGAGGAATTGAGAAAGAAGGTCAACAGATCTTGTATGTTGCCCCAAAAGTTCAAAAGACTAAGAGTTAGGTGAGGTGAGGTGGTTCATCGAATGTGATTTTTTGACATTTACAGTTTTAAACACAATCAACTTCACGAGGCCCTGGTTCAACACCTTGCCACAGAGATTTTGTTGGTTAATAATGAGTTCTAGTCGTACAAGTTCGTTATTTATTTGTCTCGACATTTCTAAATGCTCTTTTTGCTAGTCCTCTATGTCATCCAGATAGGCCCTATACTTCTAGCGCCGTCACTAATTGTTCAGAAAATATGGAAAGAGGCGCGGTGGCTAAGCGGTAAAGCACTTGGCTTCCGAACCGGGGGTCCCGGGTTTAAATCCTCGATTTCTAATTCTGGGATTTTCGAGTGCCGCTGAGTGCACTCAGTTGTCTAATGGACTTGGTCCAATGAAGTTGAAGTGATTGAAGGAGGAGGGTGTATCTAGGAGTTAGTTTTCCGTGCTGCCTTTAGGCGCTCAGTAAACACAACTCTGCCCGAGTCGAGTGTCGAACCTCGAGCCCCCTTGTAGGTAGCCAAGACAAGCCAAGTTCAAGCGCACTTAGCCTCTCGGCCACGCTTTGATTATTACTTTTTACTGAAGAATTTAACTCCAATTTTTCACTTGCCTTTTAATTGTACAGGGAGAAAGGCTGATGACTTAAACTGAGTTCTTCTATTGAAGAAATATTTCCTCCATAACTTTTATCATCCACTTTCCAATCCCCCACTTTACACATTCGTCGTCTAGTAATACACCTGAACGGTTGAACCCAATGTCACCCAACAGAAAATACAAGTAGTGATAGCTTCTTTGTTGGCTTCAAATGTGACAAATCTTTTAGCTTGCCTTCTATCGACTCATTTTCTTGTATCTTGTGAACTATTTTTGTTAATTTTTCAATCACTTCATTGAATCCAACTGACTGTCCTCGACTGACTGACTTTGACTAATTCTCTCTTTAACTTACTTTCTCTCTCTTACTGTCTTACCAACTTTCTGATCTTGAACTATCGTACAGTTCACTTTGCAAAATAGAAGAATGAACAAGAAAAAAAAATAAAAAAAAATTTAAAAGCTTATCCACGGGGAAGAACCAAAATAATTAGTGCCATATATTTCAATGCTGATGGATAAGCTCCCCTTTTCTATATGAAACAAATTAAATTGCTTTATCACTAATTTATTAACTAATTCTTCTTTTTTTTTTAAATTGTTTCGTGACCCCGTAATTTGAAGTGGGAGAAAACGTTAAACAAAATGTAATAAAGAAAATAACTCCACATTTACAGCCAAATGTATTTTAATGAAAAGGGATACTATAGTATGTGCTGTGTGTGAATCATGGTAGAATATAGTGTTTTTATTGTATAAAATGCACATAACTTAAAACAATATTTCAAATAATGACTAAATTCTAAAGTTGACACTGTAAGAGTTGAAATGAAATGTCACAAAAATTCTCTTCTGCCAGATCACTCGAGTTACAATGCTGGAGTATAGCATTGTAAAAACACAAATGGGATTCCTGGGAATAAAAGAATATTTGACATGTCTTGTTTCTAGAATAAAAATATCGAAATACCACGTCCAAACATTTTCGGTAGTACAGTAAAGTACCTTCATCTCCAACTTCACCTTCCCTAAGTCTGATGGGGCACCTCACACCATTTGCGGACCGTCTTTATCCATTCTTTTTTGTTTTATTATCGCTTTCTCTGTCTGCCTCTTCTTCTTTTTCTGGTACTGTTCCATGAAGGAAGGTCTTTGCGACCCCTGAGGAACGTGTAGGCTAATATGGCATAGAAATTTAGTTTGCGTTATTTGACAGTAGTTAGAGGCCATCGTGGGGTCCAATCTCTGAACTATTCCTGTCTCTAAACTCTTCGTTGGTGATGCGTGCGATCTTGTATGTGATACCTAGGATCTCTCTGTTGCATATCAATGTCATTGCTAGGATCCTCCTCTACAATCGGCGTCCAAGACTCACCAGCATACAAGTTAAGTAGATGTGATGCCATACAAGTTAAGTAGATGTGATGCCATACAAGTTAAGTAGATGTGATGCCATACAAGTTAAGTAGATGTGATGCTTGATCATTCGGACTTCTGATATGTGTGCTAAAACTGCATTTAATCTTCAATGCTTATTAAACTGAAATTATTATTGGACATTTTTGAGTTTATAATCTTTTACTGACGATTTTTTATTCACGACTTTGTATTGACGACTTTTTATTGACCACTTTTCCCTTGTGTAAGAGATTTTCTTTTAAAAAATCGTCCCTAAAATTAAGTATTTTTAGCTTTTTTTTTTTAGACGCCAATGTGTGTACGTGTGTAGGTCTTATATGTTGATTGATGTGTACGGATACACTGATACGAGTCCAACATGACATCATTTTGTTTATAATGTCAATATAAATAGCCAACCTGAGCAGATCTTACACCAGGTCAACTGATCTCGAAATTCTCGTGCCTCTCGAACTAATGACTAAGCCGCCAATATATTTTTTTTAAATATTTTATTTACGACATTTTGTTGTAAAATATTAGAAGTCAACATGTAGATAAAATTTTCAATAGACGTAAAGCTAACACAATGCTTATTAAGAATGTGACAATATCGTTATCAATGAGGTAGGCCTACTTAACTTATTATCTTTTTCCATTAATAATTCATAACTAATTAATTTAATATAATCTCACTTTTAGGCAAGAAGTAACAAAAGTAGATATTTTCATCAAATGGCTTAGACTTTTAATAAATTTGGTTAAACTTCTGTTAATTTTAGATTCAACTAATCGACTTTCCTTCTTGATCTGTATCTAATTAATATTCTTTGAAAGATAAAGTTGCGAAGTAAATTTGAGAAGTGAAAAGAAAAAGTTTCGTAACTCTTGCAAAATTATTGAAAAGTCTGCAAAGCGAATTTTGAAACCAGTGGATATCTAGCTACATCTATAGGTCTAAATCTATAGACTCTATATTGACTCTAATATCTATTAATATAGATCTATATCTAATTATTTCATTTTAATTTTCGCACATAAATAGAAAATTTAGAATCTAGTTGCATCTAGATATTGATAAACTTAAACTAACATGTTCTTAATGAATAATGTTCATATTTAAATTATTATATTACAAAAAGGAAAGGTCCTCGTACTCGTAGACGTAGCTGGCTCGCAAAGACCTTCCTTCTTGATGATTCTTGGCCTGGGCCGTCTTGGCGGTTGCAACACTGACTGACACTAACAAAAACGGTTACCTATCACTCAAAGCTGAACTTACCTGTCAGGAGTTACTGAGTATTAGGGAACCTATTTTATTAATGTGCTCAGCAACTGAGCAAGCAAAGAAGTATTGTAAGTATACAAGTGTAAATTAGCCTAAATGTGAAGTTGTTTTTTTTTAACTTTTTTTGCACAGCTTTTAGATCTAGATCTAGATCTAGATTTTTATAACCTTTAGATGCACACGTTGGCATTGCTGCATGTGTTATATGTGTATCATCATTTTATGTATGTCAGTGACAGTGTGTGTGTGTTTAACAGCAATGTGTGAAATCCAACATTTCATTTGAAAACAAAACTATGAAATGATGCACATGAACTAAAATTAAATCTGATCCTCTTAGGAACATTTGTTCTCTATTGCGATACAATTTTAGTTTACTTTTATTTGCTTTGTCTGTGTTCTCAAAGCACCTTAACTCTTGCTAGTCTTGGATCTTCACTTAGCTCCTAGTTATTCCATTTTTTTTCTTCTGTATAATTGCCTTTTATCAATACCTTAAAACATTTATTCCAGTTATATATTGGATGCTTGAAACATGTACAATGAATAATTCATTGATTTTTATGACATTGCATATTTTGCTTTACAAGTCGTAGAAAATATTATTTCTGTTTTAAACAAATACACATGAAATATTGACATTTGGCAAAGCCAAAATTAAATCTTGCTTGGTTTTTCTTTTATTGCCTTGCTTTCTATGTTACAAAATACCTTTATTGATATTTCTTTATTCATACCAAACATTAGATGTTTAAAATACTTGATACTTTATCAACTTTTTAGTTCACTTTTTTTCTTTTATTTATAAATAGCATAATTTTTTTTTAGTAATCTGGTTATCTTTATACTTTTCATTTATACCAACTGTTAATTAGAAGTGTTCTAACTCTTACTTGTTTCTATCTTTTATTTATTGACTTAATTTTACTAGGAAATACCTTTATTTACATTTGATGCTCTACTTATACCAAACATTAGATGGTTAAAACACTTGATAAATACTTGATATGTATTACAATTGTTTACACAAAGCCTTTCTCAACTTCAGGTTCACTTTATTTCTATTTTTAAATAGCATTATCTTCTTAGTAATCAAATGTTATAGTTATACTTTTTATGTATACTAACTGTTAATTAGAAATGTTCTTACATTTAATAGGAATGCCAGTATCAACTCCTTCTTTAATCTTCTATTTATTGCATATTACTTAGATGTTTTAAAGAAATACACTTGACATATAGATTTATTTTTGACAAAGCCATAACTAACTCTTACTTAGTTCTATCTTCTATTTATTGCCTTAATTTTATTATGAAATACCTTTATTTATATTTCATGCTCTATTTATGCAAAACATTAGATGCTTAAAACACTTGATAAATACTTGATATTTATATGTATTACAATTGTTTGTAAAGCTATTAAAATCCGTGTTCACTTTCTTTTATTTATAAATAGCACTATATTCTTAGTAACCATATTTTATATTTATACTTTTAATGTCTACTAACTGTTAATTAGAAATGTTCTTACATTTAATATGAATGCCACTATCAACTCCTGCTTTGATCTTATCTCCTATTTATTGCATATTACTTAGATGTTTTAAATACACTTGACATATAGATTTATTTTTTGACAAAGCCAAACTAACTCTTACTTGGTTCTATCTTCTATTTATTGCCTTAATTTTATTATGAAATACCTTTATTTATATTTCATGCTCTATTTATGCCAAACATTAGATGCTTAAAACACTTGATGAATAATTGATATTTATATGTATTACAATTGTTTGTAAAGCTATTAAAATTCTCATTCACTTTCTTTTATTTATAAATAGCATTATATTCTTAGTAACCAAATTTTATATTTATACTTTTAATGTCTACTAACTGTTAATTAGAAATGTTCTTACATTTATTGGGGATGCCACTATCAACTCTTACTTAAAATCTTCTGATGGATGTTTTAAACAAATACACATGAAATATACATATTTACTATGATTATTTTTGCAAAGCTAAAATTTACTCTTACTTGGTTCTTATTTTATTAATTGAGTTATTAACTATTCTAGAAAATACCTTTATTTATATTTAATGCTTTTATACCAAACATTACATGCTTGCAACACTTGATGGATACTTGATATGTATATGTATTACAAATGATTGCAAAGCCTTTATCATACTAGTTCACTTTTCTATTTATAAATAGCATTATCTTAGCAATCAAATATTATCTTTATACTTTCAATGTATACTATCAACTCATTCTTTAATCTTATCTCCTATTTATTGCATATTACTAAGATATTTTACACAAATACACATGAAATACAGACAGCTATGATTTTTGGCAAAGCCAAAATTAACTCTTGGTTCTTCTTTTATTTATTGTTTTAACTTTTACTTTGTTACAATATACCTTTATTTATATTTAATTCTCTATCCGTACCAAATATTGGATACTTAAAACACTTGATGGATACTTGATCTTTATATGCATTACATTTGTTTGCAAAGCCTTGATCAACTTCTTAGTTCACTATTTCTTTTATTTAATAATAGCATTACCTTCTTTATACTTTTAAGTTATACTAACTGTCAATTAGAAATGTTCCTACAATTAATAGGAATGCCACTATAAACTCCTTCTTTAATCTTCTATTTATTGCATATTACTTAGATGTTTTAAATATATACACATGAAATATTGACATTTACTTTGATTTTTGGCAAAGCCACAACTTACTCTTACTTGGTTTTTCTTTTATTTATTGTCTTATTTTCTTTGTTACAAAATACCTTTATTTATAGTTAATGATATATTTATACCAAACATTAGATACTTTCAACACTTGATGGATACCGGGGTATTTGATATTTATATGTATTACAAATGATTGCAAAGCCTTTATCAATCTTGTTCACTTTTCTATTTATAAATAGCATTAGCTTCTTAGCAATCAAATATTATCTTCATACTTTTAATGTCTACTAACTGTTAATTAGGAATGTTCTTACATTTAATAGGAATGCCAATATCAACTCCTGCTTTGATCAGATCTCCTATTTATTGCATATTACTTAGATGTTTTAAACTACACATGAAATATAGGAATTTACTATGATTTATTGCAAGACCAAAGTAACACTTGGTTCATTTATTTATTGCATTATTTACTTTTTCAAAATACCTTTTTATATTTCATGCTTTTATATCAAATGTTACATGTTTGAAACACTTGATGGGTGCTTGATATTTGTGTGTTACAATTGTTTACAAAGCCACTATCAACTCTTAAATTTATTGCATATTACTTGTATGTTTTAAACCAATACACATGAAATGTGTCAAACATACTTGATGTCTTAAACATATGTATAGAAATTTAGTTTTAAGGAAGCCAAATTAACTCTTTAAGTGGTTCTACTTATATTGCCTTATTTACTTTGCTACAAAATACCTTTATTTATATTTAATTCTCTAGTCATACCAAAGATTAGATACTTAAAACACTTGATGGATACTTGATCTTTATATGCATTACATTTGTTTGCAAAGCCTTGATCAACTTCTTACTTCTGTATTACTTTTATTTATAAATAGCATTACCATCTTAGTAATCAAATGTTATCTTTATACTTTTAAGGTATACTGTGTCAATTAGGAATGTTCTTACAATTAATAGAATAGCCACTAACAAATTCTTTGATCTTATTTCCTGTTTATTACATTGTTTCTTTGTAATTGATATTACATATTAAGTATTCAATGGTTGAAACACATCCGGATGTATACAAATTTAAACACTTGATCTTAAACCAACACACAATCAATACATATGACGTTTTACTTTTATCTAATCCAGTAATGCATTAGTTCCTTGTAATCAAATGCTATTTTTGTCTTTTCAGCTCAGCTCATTATCAAACATAATTGATGCCTTAAATATATGTATAGAAATTTAGTTTTAAGGAAGCCACAATTAACTCTTTATTTTACTTTATTTTTCTTTTTAAATGCATTGTTTCCTTTGCAATTAAATTATTGCATGATATTTATAATCATATGCAATGTTGAGGATTTGAAACATCTTCATTATTAAATGTATGCTTGCAACACTGACATACTTGATACATAGAAATTTCCAGTTAGTTACTTTGTTTTTCAATTCTCATTGAGTTGTGCAGTTGTAATCTAATACTATTCAATGCATTTAAACAGATTTACAGGAAACCAAGACTCTTGAATAAGGTGATGCATATGTAAATTACAGAAAATTTAATTTGATCTTTAACAATTGGGGCACATTGCCTAAATTGTGCCAATGTGCTAAAAAACCTAATTATATAAATATAATTATTGCAACTTATATTTGATATTTTATTTTTTACTTTTTTTTTTCATTTTGTTTTTTGAATTATATTTATTAGATTTTAAAATTTGCATAAACTTTTTTGCTTCTGTTGCTTTTGGTATATGTGCCTTTTCTTTTCAGCGGATGTATTTGTCTGTGGGAAACAAACACATGAAATAGTTTAATCAGACATCCCTTGCTAGAAATCCCATGCTGTGAATTCATTGCAAGATTTTTTGGCAAGTAGTTTTTTCAAATTCAATTAATCATTTAGTATCTTGAACTATTTTTGCTGCTGTTGCATACAGAAATTATTTGCTGGAAATCCCTTTCTAGAAATACATTGCAAGATCTTTTCACGTGTATTTTTCAAATTAAATGTATAAATATCAAATATCTTGAACAATTTTTGCTTTTGCTTGGCATAGTTTGCCTTTTTTTTTTCAGCTGTTGCATTTGTCTGTGGAATAGAGCCCCTACAATAGACACACAGAAATCTGTTACTAGAAGTATGGCAAGTAGTTTTTCAAATATATTTTATTAGATATTAAATATTGTGAAAATAATTAGGTGTTGTTGCTTGGCATAGTTTGCTCCTTTCTTTTCAGCTGATGCATTTCACTGTGGAATAAAGCACCTACAATAGACATACAGAAATCCATTGCTGGAAAAAACTTTCTCGAAATCCTTTGCAAGATATTTTGGCAAGTAGATTTTTAAATTAAAATTATTGGATATTAAATATCTTGA
>JADKLZ010076423.1:0-16537 GCA_021533235.1 Biomphalaria straminea | reverse complement strand
ATGACTTTAGTATTTTATGTTTTTAAACTTGAAGTTTGTGACAGAGGCGGTGCAGAAAGATGAGATGGTTTTGTTCACGTGTTTATTTTGACTTAGGCTTTGATAATGCTGCATGTGTTGTTTTTTTTCACATTGTTTTTAGGTCTCAATATGTGTCTAGACTTTGTTCACCAATTGTTAGGAGGTAGATGCAGTTTAGAGTGTTGCATTAGTGTGACTTTGGTTGCAAAGATTGCAACAAAAGTCAAAGGAGAAGGGGAAGATGTCACGGATGTGTGTGTGTGTGTGAGTGTTATAACTATTAACAAGCTCACTGATAGACTTGACAGAGACCAGACAAAGGTTAGGGCAATGTTTGTCTTGTAGAGCGACTGATACGGGGGTCTCGACAGACAGACAATTATTAATGTTAGTTAGGCGGGAAGCTAGATACTTAGCCTATATATAGAGAAGTTTGGGACAGACCGGGACAGCGCCATGCAGTTAGCAGGGGCGTATGTCAGGCGTTTTCTGGTGAACGACCCATACAGACCCTGGGAGCAAGTCGCCGAGGTTGGCTCGCGATCTTTGGCTCCAGGAGGTGCGAGTTGTTTGCCAGAGAAACATGTAGGAAGTAGTTCTATAGGACCAGGGTAAGAAAATGTTTCTATTAGTTATTTATCTAGTTTTAGATGTTAAGTTTAATGAAGTAATAGAATGGCGCTTTAGCTAGTTGCTAGTGATATTTCGATTATGTCTTTATTTAGAGTGACAGTCTGTGGTGAGTCCTTGGTGAGTCCTTAATGACAGTCTTGGTGACAGAGTGACATGAAGTCTTAGTCGAGAGTTGCAGCCATAGTCAGAGACAGAGACGGTACTTATACATGTGGTGTTACATTTGCCTACTACGCAAGTAAATATCACTCTAGTGTTGAGCGGACTGTGACGTTGGGCTACAGGTTCCGTGCAGAGACTAGAGAGAGAGAGACAAGCGAGAGAGAGAGAGAGAGAGAGCTCGTCGTGACCTACAGCCAAGTATCTATGTCTATGTGATTATTAATGTTAACTCTAGAATCACATGAGTTAAACTTTATAATAGTATTTTAGTAATAACTTCTTTTGTTATGTATTGTGCTGTCTTATTATATCAAACTGTAGCTATTAATTAAATATTAATTTTTAGAATGCAAATTTGTGTTCAGAGATCAAAATTTATATCATTATTGAATATTGTGGTCTTTAATGTTATCGTAATCTTTAAGGTGTGTTTTATCAGTTAAATAACATAAGTGAGAATCATCCTTAGACGAATAACCATCAAGAGCTAATAAGATAAGGAGAGGTTCTTGACAGTTATGAGTTTTCAGGATGGTTTAATAATTTCAGAGATTTCCAAGAGCTACAGGAAATACATGAGGCAGAGAAAATCCTGTTAAGTTATAATGGTTTAATTTAATAATTAGCAATAAGAGTTAGCAGTATTAACCTTGTGACCTGGTGACCTTAAGGCTAGACAGCTTGCCTCCTCAAGCGTCGCATTCTTCAAAGGGGGCCTTCAATCTAAAAAAAAACTCAGGACAACTAAAATGACTAGATCTATCGCGAACTATTACATTATACTACCGATGACGTATCGAATTACCTGTGGGCCTTGATTCAAGAATTTGTTGATGGGCCCCCCCAGGGGCGGATTGGCTATACGGGCATACCGGGCAAATGCCCGGTGGGCCGGCACCAAATGGGCCGGTCTGGTTGCGACCAAAGAAAATTTTTTTTAATGCAGACAACTTTTAACAAAAAGTTATAGTAGCAAAGACACATTTGCCCGAACACGTTTTATTTTATTTATTTATTTTTTCACAATTAATTTTGTTTGAAATTCAATAAGTATATCAAAAATGTACATAATACACTATGCATATTATCATTTGCAAAACGTTAGACTGTACATTTAGCTGTGTAGGCCTAAGAGCGGCATTGACTTCAATACTGCTTTGATGTCTGTGTGTTTGTGTTTGGCCTAAACGTTTTTGCTGGTCGGCATGGACTTTGATGACACTCCCACTTGGTTTTCCTCCTTCCCTACCCCGACTTTTGATAGTTCCATTGACAATGTTACCGAAAACGAGGGAAGAGGGAGAGTTAGGAAACATTGATATAACGCAGAGAAAAAAAAATGGGTGACACTTAGCTCTTCAACAATACTTAATAGAAATTAACTTTTAACACACATAGCCGCGAAATTGTAAACCACAAAACTTATTCAAAGCTCAATGTATAGTTCTTTTTGCGGTTTTCAAAGTAAGAGGAAGCATTCTTTTTTGTTTAATTTTAATAACATAAATTTAAAAATAATATACGTCAGCTTACAAAAAAATATTGTATGTTTAAAATCAAATCAAGATCAAGATCTAAATAATTATTTTTGCTATTTTAATTAATGACAAATGTATACTCAGTAGATCATGGAGGTGGCTGAGTGGTGAAGCGCTTGGCTTGGGGTCCGGGGGTTCGAATCCTGGTGAAGACTAGAATTTTTAATTTCGAGATTTTTGGGTGCCCGAGTTCAGCCAGCTTGAATGGGAAAAGTAAAGATCGTTGTGCTGGCCACACGAAACCCTCGTTAACCATAGGTCACAGAAACAGATGACCTTTACATCATCTGCCCTATAGACCACAAGGTCTGAAATACTCTGAAATGGGATCTTTTTTTATGCTTAGTATGAAGTCAATGACGGAAATTCGTATACTAATTCTCTGGTTTTATATAGCACTGTCACATCTGATATTTAATGATAGAAGATTTATATTTTTATTGGTCATATTCATATACAATTCTCGTTTTTTTGAGAATGTAGTAGGACAAAGCAAGAGCTTTTCACAGTAAGTGTCTCTCTAACCGTTCTGCATTCTCTAATCTTTTAATGGAATGTGTCAGACGGAAATACCCACGACTTAAGTCAAAGAGCAACATGCATGCCTAATTTTTTTTTAAAGTAACGTCTGTAATCTATAAAAATACCAAAAGTCTCCAAAACATTTAATAATTCATTCATCTCAAACTCATTGATGCTGCTATTGTATTCTTTATATAGTTTTCAGATCACATGCAGGTATAAATTAAATACAATACGTAATCCTATGAGAGCGTACTTTCAGTTTTCGATATTTTATTAAACGTTATATGTTTTCATGAGAATTAGGCTTACAAATATAATATGACACAAGGGCGTAGCAGGAGGGGGGTTCAAACCATCAGCTGCCTCAGACCTCATTGTCTAAAACGGAAACTTAAGTTACTGCCAGAGTGAAGCCAAAGAGAAGAGGCTGGGCTTAAAATCCGCTTTCAATAAACCAAAAAAAAAAAAACAAAATAAGAAAACTAGTCACACATTTCATGAGCTTAGCCACATTTTGGTGGTTACCCTCCCCATCCTATACACAAACTAAAGCAAAATTATAGTTAGCATTTTCTACAAGTCGCTGGACTGGTAGTGCCGTGAATAGCAGATTTGGTTTTTGAATTTTTTAATTGATTAAGAACACACTAATGCACTGTAGATACCCCAGAATAAGCCTTTTTAAAGCTTAAAATACCGGAAATAATGCTTGGACCCGGGGCTCGCCACGAACCCCGCAGCGCTCCCCCAGACTCCCTAGCTGTCAATGGCGGTGTATACTGTCTTTCCACTAACTAAAGGAAGAGCCTATTTTAGGGTACAAAAAACGTCTGAAAGAATGAAAGATCAGTATGTAATGAAGATAAATTGCATACACACACACAATCACTTATAGGCTATATATGCTTTTTTGTGACGGTACGCACCGGTACGGTGTACCGGCATCTTTTTCAATGTGAGGAAAAATATTACTATTCTTGTATTTTTACGTTTATTTTAACTTATTACTAATCAAAAGTTAGGTAATCCATCACTGAGTACATGTTTTTTTTTTCAAAAAAAAGCACTGATACAACATATGACATGGTATTTGTGGGCCGGTTAATACGGTAATGCCCGGGCCGATTTTGATTCCCAGTCCGCCCCTGGGCCCCCCTCCCCAAATATGATAAATGTAGTGTGTGATGAAACCAATCAAGTAATTTACCTTTGACTAGGTTAGGACTTCGTACGATTTACGGTGCCACCGCTGCGTGGAAGAAAACATAACAGTGCCACTTATTCTGTTTGACTGCCCCAGATCTCCGCTTAGACAGGTTTGGGAAATCAAAAATTCTTGAACTATATAGTGACATTTATGCACTTCGCAAGACAGCAGAGTTTCAGTCCAGAGCTTTTGCATGTCAAGACCTCAATCAAATGGAGTTTGATGATGCGGAGGAGGAGTACTCCATACGAAACACAATAATTTAATAAAACTCAATGTTTAGAAACGTTTTTATTAGTGGTAAAAGAACCTCATACATACTTTTTCATTGATCGCAACTTCGAGAATGACCACTTGGCTCTGGTTATTACAAAGGGAAAAATAAAATGCATGCTGTAAAAATGTTCCGAAAACGTGATCAAATTTTGTTGTATTTAATAAAAAAAAACCAAGGTTACAAGACGACAATGACTTCACTGAAAAAGCCACTGAGTGGAGAATCTCAAAAGAGAACAAGCTTTCAAGAAACAAGATTACAAAGAGAGTTTGTGTAATACACAAACTCAGAGGCGGCCCCCGTCGGAGTCGGATCCCTGTCAGATCCGCCTATTCGCAAGATGTTTCGGATGTTCCTTCTAAGTCCCTGGCTCAATTCCTGTATGCTCCAATCCTTAATCTATCGCAATATTTCTGAAATAACAGTAAAGGTTAAATCATATTTTCAAAAGCCTTTAGTGTTTTTTTCTAACCGTGACGGACAGACCAACCAACAAACAAAACGCACAAAAATATGCTTGTTTCATTCTAATGGGGTCACTAAACATTTTTTTTTTAAAACCTGGGTTTTTTTTTAAATTAAGAAATTAGTTTAGAATCATGTCATTTCCGGGCTTTACGCTAGTACACGAAAGCCGCTGCTAAAAGTTCATTTTAAAAAATGTGCATGATATCCATATGCCTGGAGCATTTCTTATAGTAACATTTCCTCCCTTACATTTACGTAATTGTTTTAGAATTGGTGTTCTGTTTTTAAAAAATCGCTTGCATAATTAATTTTATGAATTAAACGGTTTGCTTTTAGAAAACTAAAAGTAGCCGTTGCATCTAAACTTTTCAAGCCGCATTTAATGGTGAAATAATATTTTTCGTATCTCTTCTAGTTTTGGCAATCTGAGTCTGACAGACGGACAGACGGACAGACAGACAGAAAGTCATTTTAAAAAATGTTCGTGATATCTACATGCCAAGAGCATTTTTTCTAGTAACATTTCCTCCCTAAAAAAGTAGCCGTTGCACCTAAACTTTTCAAGCCGCATTTAATGGTGAAAAAATATTTTTCGTATCTCTTCTAGTTTTGGCAATCTGAGTCTGACAGACGGACAGACGGACAGACGGACATTTTGCACAAACCTAATAGCGGCTTTTTCCCCTTACGGGGGCCGCTAAAAAACGAGAAAAATTTCGCTAAAATAGCTTGAGGGTAGCCACGAAGCAAGAAGAACTCTATCATTTCAGTGGCTTTTTCAGTGAAGTCATTGTCGTCTTGGTAAAGTATGAAAAAAAATCCTTTAATTGTGTTTTATCTTCTGTGTATTATATATTGCGGTTTACGTGATTTCATTTTTTTTAATACCTGTTATTTGTTGTTTTAAATCATGTTTCACTTATATGTATATTAAATAGATTAGACAGACCACGCAAAACAAATAGCTTCTCTTCCCTTTTCGGGGACCTCTAAATTAGCCAAATTTCGAGTTGAACACAGTCTTGTGTCTTTCTTGAAAGCTTCTCTGAAGGGTAGCATCTCTAAACAATATTCAATTTAGTATCAATGGCTAAAAGTTGACTAGAAGCATTGTGGCATCATATAACTCTTTGTTGTTTGCCCTTTAAATGAAACATTAGCATCGGTGACTGAAACATTTTGTTATGTCAATAAAATATGTGATGCATTTGAAAAACAATGTCGATAGTCTTCGATGCCTATTGAATTTTCACTGAAAGATAGTCAATGGTAGACTCATTCAGGGCTAGTCCTAAACATTTCGGGGCCGTAGGCAAAATGGATTGTGTTGGGTCCAGTCAGGGCCGGTCCTACAGGTTGCGGGGCCCTATACAAAACGGATTGCGTGGGGCCTAATTTGGGTTGTGACAAGGATTATAAGTGAAAATTAAGATTTTGTAGGGTTACAAATTAAATTCGTCTTTGCATTTGCATTTTATTTATAGTTTATTATTAAGTACAAAATCACTTCCAAATTAACATTAAGAGCCATCTTCAGTAGATAGAAGTTTTCAAACAAAAAAAAACGGATAAAAATTCAGATCTGCCTTTTACATTTACTATTTAATAGTAAAATATTGCGTTTTCTTTAAGTGATTTTTCTTATATTTTAAAATTTAAGGAGAATTCCATGAACCCTTGAACAGTGGCGTCACTAGGGGGTGCGGGGGTGCGGTCCGCACCGGGTGACACCCGATAGGGGGTGACACACAATTTGGAAAAAATGAACTTTTCCAAAAAAAAATACCAACTTTAAAAAGTGACAGGCAAGATCATAAAACATAAGAATGTTGCAAAAACAAGCTAGTATGATTTAACAAAAGTTATCTCAATAACTTTTTGAGATAACTTTTCACATATTTCGTAGAGTAAATGTTTAAGTGCTCGAGCTTAGCCACCACTTTGCCAATAATTAGCACTTTATTTTGAAAGTACTCACGTGTTTTAGTACATCTGCCAACAAGAAAGTCAAGAAATGAAAGGTTTGCATGTATTCGCAGATAGCTGGCAATCGTATTTGCGCTTCGCCTCTAGTGTTTGTATTTTCAGAGAGAAGGCTAAGATTTTCGCAGTCACACTTTCATAAAAATCGTTCTTTCGTAGGTCTAACAGCACACCAACGAGTTGTTCAGAGTTCAATTATTCGATGCAAAGTCTTCTTCAATTTGCTACCATATACCAACTTTTGCTTTGTTTAATGTTTTCTTAGGAAAGCATGCTCAGTTCATGTTTTTATTCGGTTCTAATTTTAAAATTTTAGAAGTTTATTTAATATTTAACAATAATATGTCAGAGAAAAAAATAGAGTCGATACTCATAGTAACGTTGTGAAAGAGCAATCAACGAACTGTTTTATTGCGCAAAAAAAAAAAAAACAAACCAAATTTTTTTTTTGTGAAAAAAAAGGGGAAAGCGGGGGGGGGGGTGACACCCTGATCTACCGCACCGGGTGACACCCACCATTGTGACGCCACTGCAATTGAATAAGTTGAAAGGGTTAAATTTTATAATGTGTATCTAGAATTCGCATCACGCGGGGCCTATGACAATGCAGAGCCCACTGAGGCCGCATAGTTTGCAGTGGCCTAAGACCGACCCTGGGTCCAGTTGGGTAGGAGTAAAGATAGTATGAGCAAATATTAGATCAAATATATCTTCATTTAGATCTATGTAAAAAAGATCTAGAATTTCCGTTTTTTAAATGCATTTAGAGCTCTAGATTTAAATATGTACATTTAAAAAAAATGCTTTTGATTTGTTTACAGAGAAAAGGAAATATTTAGATCTATATTTATGTATATCAGTGAACATTAAAATAATTAAGGTACTAGAACTTCTGGTTTCGCTCCAAATTCGCCCTATTATAAGTAATACAAAAATGAAAACGGATGGCTGCCTGGTCTAGCGGTTTGCACGCTGGACTGTCGTTTCGATTTACCGATGTTTCCGGGGTCAAACCCTGCCCGCTCCCATCCCCCGTCGTCCTGCGAGAGGTTTGGACTAGGAAATAACTATCTTCAACTCTGAAGGAATTTACGAAACATGTAAAACTTTTACAAACAAAACATTTTACAAAAAACATTTTAAAACTGACAATGCGTCCTTTTTTTTTTTATTGGGCGTAGGATTGGCATTTTTCATTTGAATGACACCCCAAAATTACATTTTTTTTCTATTTTTAAGATGATTTTGATAATTCTAGGAGATTTCCAGGACTTGTTTGTATATTTTGTTATTTTCTGAGAATTCCTTGAGCACCTGACTCAAGGTAAACAAGGTAGCGAAAATCTTGTTAAAAGTTGTAATGGTTGAATTTGATAATATACACCTAGCATTAGGAAAAGAAAGCAAACTCCAGGTCCATCATTACATTGGTATGAAAATGTTTTATTATCCAAAAAATAATTTTTGTCTAGACTATTTTATAATTGAAAAGTCTCCATTCGAATATAAAGGGAAACAACTTGTCACCGCTTTCGTCACTAGTCTTACATCAGTTCACTAAAATATTTCTTTGCATACATGAACATGTCTTAATGAATCCATAGATCTAATTAAACGTGTGCGCATCATCTTTGTAGGCTCTATTAGCCTTGTCAACACGGTAAAGTAATCTACATGTCTCTCCGTAATTACAATGTAAACAATAAAAAAAAAAAAAAACTCGTAAAACACAATAACCAAATATACCTCTGCAGATTTTTTTTTATTCTTGCATAGTTCTATAACAAATTAATCTACCAAGTTTTGGAAGAGTCTGTGCATTATAAAAATATTAAAAAAATCGATGAATATTTAGGCATTGTAATAATTGACACATTTTTCATAGTGCCACTTTCATGCTTATATATTCAACGGAGCGCGATGACTCAACATCCACACCGAAACATGGGGGAAGGGGGTATTTGAAAGCAGGTTTCCTTGATGCCTTTGTATAATGCTTGTCTTTGGGTACGAATATTAAAAGAGAAGTGCAGTATTTTATTTGGCTACTCAGTTCCAGCTGCGATGCACACAGTTTGCCACCTCTTAGGCAAACATATTTGCCGTTGGTTTATTTAGATTCTCCTTTTGCCGTCAACATCTAGATCTATAGACGTCAGTGGATTTTTTAATTTTTTTTTTGGCATGTAAAGTTTATCCCTCGGACTTTGTAAAAATATAAAACTATCTCGTCCTGAAGACTCCTGTAGTCAGATACCCTCTTCTATGTCAGTTAACTCTTTCTCTCCGTTATTATTTAACACTTTCTGATGGAATCAACGTTGGTATCGTTAGTTAGGAGGAAAACAGTTAAAGCAAGTTGGTGCGTAAGCTGGTCTTCAAAGTATTTATGGGGGAGATCTCTATTACGTCGACCACCTTTCAGCCCAAAAAAAGACTGACCTCTGAAAAAGTCCCCCCCCATTCGAGTTAGTGATTTCTCCTTTTAGCTGTCTGACCAAAAAAAGTTTGTCCATAGTCTATAATTATCCATACCGGTGTTAGCTAGAACATCGCTATTTATAGTGCGTTCAAGGACTATTGATTATTAAAAGTTATTAGCAATGGTTTATTAACTAATTGTTTGTTTGTTTTTTTCTTGTGTTGTATGGAAAAAGAAATAATTATGAAAAATTTCAGCTCGACCTGAGATGGATGTCTTAGAAATAACGTGTACAAACATTTGACCAGACAGACAAACAGACAGACAGAGTTGATATACGATTTGTCATATATTGCTAAAAAGGAAGATAAATAAAGAGGTCTTATTTTTAAAAAAAGATAGAATAAAAAATGGTCTACGTCGGCATATGCTATTATTATTTTGAAATTGAGACGATCATGTAAGTAAACTTTTTTTTCACTATAAAATCTTTTTTTTTCAATAATAATAATAATAATAATAATAACAAAGTATAAAGCGCTGATAACAAACAAAATGTAGGCTCAAGGAGCTGTGATAACATTAAAAACATAAACAAACTAATCTAAAAGCAGTGGCATAGCTAGCCATGTGCGGGTGGTGCGGGCCGCACGAGGAAACAAAATGATGACAAAATTTCTTAGTAAAAACGGCACACATTGTAAATACAATAAAAAACATGAACTACTCTATTTCATTTTAAAATGTATCTATTTTGCCTCTTCATAATTATTATGGGCGTTGCTCAATTTAATAAGTCTGTCTGGCGCTCATAGTAGTTAAAATGGTTGACGGCAGGGATCAAAAGGTCCTAAAGGAAAAGGTAAAAATATGATAATGAAAATAATCTTGGATATCATTCATTTTCTCTCAAAGCAGAATATCTCCCTCATAGGGCGTACCAGTTGAAGAAGAATTTTAAACACAAAATCTTTGAAGTAGGCGGATTGTTAGTTAGCTTGTAGTCTTAGTTTTCTCAACTATTGTGAATACTTGGCTCCTGAATTTACTGAAATTGACGATGGTTAAATCTACCTTTAAAAAATTTGATCGTCAATTCGATTCGATCTGCGTACTTTAAAGGAATATCGTGAAAAACATATATAATTACTTGTCTAAAGGGCAACACTGTAGCTATTATTGACTTCAGCGAAAATAAGTGCTCTGATCTAATAGTTAGTGAAGAACATCACTGTAAAAAGAAGCACAGCGAAAAAGGTGAAGATTATGTATAAACACATAATCAAGAGCTACGGATTGAGAATAACTCTTCCTTGGACGTGATAGTTCAAGAAATAATCACCCATATCGTGATGTGGCAGGTAAATATGAATTTGGTCGAATCTCGATAGTGCTCATAGCAACATTTTTAAAAACAAATTTCTTTGGAAGCCTTTGAACTTCTCAAACAAGGACTTTTTTTAAAAATCTTGAGCCAAAAAATAAATAAAAAATAAATCTAGAAAGCCACTAGATGATTTAGTTATAAATATTGTCTAAATATCCGTGATGCCTATTGAATGCCAGATTCGGCTTTGAGAGAAAAAGAATGATGTCCAAGATTCTCCTCAGGTAGCATTATACGGGAGCACGTTATCTTGCCTCAACGTGGCGCTCCCGTGGAAACGGCTCACTAGAGGAAGTGGCTAGACGAAAGGATAACAAACATAACTCCCGTGGGGGTGCCCATGGGCGGACGAGAGTCTTGCCCCTTCACGGTGCGGAGTTGTAAGAAAGCTCCCACAAGTCAGTCACAAATCCATGCGCTGTTCCTCAAGGGACCGCCTCATCAATGGCGGATTCTGCACAGTTAGCTTGGTACAACGAAGGTAGATGGTGGAGGCCCCCGGTGCCACCCAGTGGTATTGGAAACAGCAATGCCCTATAGGCATTGACTCGGGTCGCTCCCAGACAGACCTGTGGTCCGCAGGTTTGTTTTTTTTACTGTTTGTTTTTGTTCTCGGACGGATTCAGACAGGTTTTTTTTCAAACTTAGAGCTCGAAGAGCCTTCGGCTCAGCTCTTAGACTATCCACACGGTAGCATTATAAGATGTTAAAATATTTCTGATAATATAGTGACAGAACGTCGCATGAGGTTTCCGGGACATGTTATACGACAAATGAACTACGCATACCAAGAATTGCGATGATATGGAGGCCAATACGAGGAAAACGCAAATTGGGGCGTCCTCGTATAACTTGGCGTCATACCTTCATGGAGGACCTGAAAACAGTGGACACCAGGTGGGAAGAGGCTTCAGACATTGCCATTTATGGAGACAGCTTGCCGCCCAATGCGCCGTACGGCGCGGGAGGACCTAAGTCTAAGTCTAGATCTAGATATAGAAACTTGATATGAAATCTTGATATAAAATTTTGATATAAAATCTTCCTTTACAATCTTGATATAGAATCTTGATATAGAATCTAGTATATCAGGACTAAAACTCGTATTACAAATATAGATGTATGTAATATGGCCTCTATTTATTACACTCTCACATTATATGACACATTGTTGTCAGCTACAAAAAATAAAGCGAGTAAACTTAATAACGTACAAACAATAAGCTTGTAGCGGTTGTTTTGCTTAATACATTTTTGAAAGAATATTTCGTTCCTAGTTTGTAAGTTAATTAAGTGTATTATAAAGACATTTTTATGCTGGATCTTGACATAAAAAAGAACACAATCTTAATAAACAAATATTATATCTAATCTAATGGAATACCAAGATTAAAATCTTTAGTTATATATAAAGTGAGAATCTGGGTAGACTATAGAAGCAATCTTCTACAGACTGGACAGTGCCACTCTAGCAAAGATTTTGCCCATTATACTGAGAAGAGACACATGACATTTTTCCCAACAGCGGAAGAGGAGAATATGGAGTTCATGGGGCAGGAGTGGTTCGTTGACTTTAACTACTTTGACTGCGATACCATCAATCCCTGGAGATTTTCTATTTTTCATGACGTTAATTGCTTTTTTTGAGGTCACTAAGGCTCAAAAGCTCATCTAGGGATTTCAATGATGAAAGATCTGGTAGAGAAGCCAGGGTGAAATCGCCTACTATATGTGGCATATACATCGAGGTAGTGTTCTGTTAATCGTTCAAGCTGCTTGGTTTGATCTGTAATTTTTTCTCCAGAATTGGATAGAAGAGGGTCAGGCTTAGACAATCTTGGACCAAGGGGCGATTTAATGCAATCAAACAGAGTTTTACTGTTTCCGGAATAAAGACTGTCTTGGATTCTGTTGCAGTTATCCCTCCAGAAGTTATTAGCACATTGTCTAGCCATTTGTTTCGCCTCTTTATTAGCACATTTGAAGGCTTGCATAGTGTGGTAGAGATAGAGATACAGACCCCTGTACATCGTTTTTATGTTGATTTGACTAAAGCCTTTGGCATGGTCAGCAGAATGGGCCTTTTCAAACTCCTATGGAAAATAGGTTGCCTTCCCAAACTACTTAAGTTCATCGAGTGCTTTCATGAGGAAACTAAATGTACTGTCAAATTTAATGGAGCTCAATCAGCACCTTTTGAGGTTTGAAGTGGTGTCAAGCAGGGATGTGTACTCGCACCTACTCTGTTTGGCATATTTATCTCCTGTCTATTGCATTATGCATACAACGACGTAAACGAAGGCGTGTTTCTCCATACAAGATCCTCTGGAAAACTATTGAATGTATCAAGGCTGCCGGCAAGAATCAAGGTTAGGAAGCTACTCATCAGGGAACTCCTGTATGCTGATTATGCAGCTATAGTGGCTGATTCTGATATCCAGGTTCAGTCATTGGTTGATAAACTATATTCTGGTTACAAGAGTTTTGGCTTAAACATTAGTCACAGAAAAACTAAGATACCCATCACATACACTAACACTGCACCTCGAGTAAGCACTAATGACCAACCACTGGAGATTGGCTCCATCATATCCAACAACACTCTACTGGATAACGACATTAACAACATGATAGCCATGACAATGGTCATCAAGTCATGGTTGCATAAAAGAGTAATGGACAACATATTGCTGACTAACAGTACATAGTCAATCTACTCATGGCAGGAAATAAAGCTAAATATCTTCCAACTCCGATGCCTAAGTAGGATCATTAGAATATTGTGGCGAGATAAGATAACCAATGAGGAAGTGCTACGATCAGCAGGGTGCCAGGACCTTGCTGGCTCGGCCACTTTCGTAGAAGAATACCAATAAGTCGACTCTACTACAGGACATTCTGTATGGCGATCTAATATAAGGCACACAAGCCGCTGGTCGCCCAATTTTATGTTATACGGATGTATACAAACGCGACATGAAGCTCTTTAAGATCGACACTAGCAGCTGGGAATAGCTGGCACTGGATAGAGCCACATGGAGAGAGAGCATAAAGGATGGGTCTTGGATTGCAGATGCCATACACAATAGAAGCAGAAAGAAGGGGGAAAATGCAACGGCGCCTGGTGACTACATATGCCCAACCTGCTATCGCAGCTGTGTATCAAGTATTGGCCTCTTTAGTCACACAAGACGTTGCAAGGGGAAAAGAGTAGACTTTCTCCAATTATGTATTAAACATTTTTGAATTTTCATCTTTAGTAAACTTAGTCATTGAGTCTGTTGGTACATGTTAACATATTTGACGGATGCTCTTGTATCGAGCTTGCAAATAGTAATTCATCTCACAAGGTACGCACAAGGGACGCACGCACTTAGTATGATTTAACTTTGTTAGAAATATTTCAACTACATCTGATTTACACATGCATCCGTTACAAATAATAAATGGTTCTAAATCAAAACCAATAATAGTAAACACAGCGGTACTCCATGAAACAGTCTAGTCAAATGTGAATATTCATTTGTTAAAGAATCTCACTGCTCTATTTTGTGTCTTTTCTAATATTTTAAATATTTTAAAATTAAAATTTCTTGAGTTGAGTAGTCCCAAACAGAGGATGCATATTCTATTATTATTTGCCTAACCAAGGTTAAATAACATTTTAGTTGTATGTTCTTATTTTATTTATAGAATTGTCTTTTATTGCTTTGTTGGAGTTTTGAAAGTTGTAATCAATAAGGGACAATCAATGACAGTTTTTTTCATTTTTTATAACAATTAAGTATTTTGCGTTTTTAGTCTGTATAGGATAAATGGAATTTATTTGATATTTTATTGTTACATGTAGTAACTGATATTTTTTCTTGTGGGAAATACGTGCTCCGTTTTTTATTTCCATTTTTGTAATCTATATATAACATTATCTTCTTCTCTCAAGAATTTAGACGAGAAGAAGAATAAAGTAAAGGAAAGATCAGTCTCTTATTTCTGAGGATAGTCACCTCACGAAAACACAAGAGTACTGATCACACTACGGATGGCTGCCTGCTCGTTGTACTTTCGTTAACATTTATTAAACCATGCCCGCTCCATGCCCGCTCCATGCCCGCTCCATGCCCGCTCCTATCGCACTTTGTCCTGTGAAAGGACTAGGAAGTAATCTGAACATCAGAAACATTCTTAAACATTTTACAAACAAACATTTTACATACACTAAATAGCAGCAATGACTTGGATTTTTTTTTAATTTTCCAAGTATTTTATTGCAATTAAGACAAAATAATAATTCAAACTTTAAAAATGTTCTATAGAAGTTGTTTTACATTATATACATAATAAGCTGGACAAGATTGATTGAATTGTATGCAGAATTAGTGAAGGAGTAGTAAAAAAATGAATAAAAATAGTATTTAGAGAAAATAAAAAAAGAAGAAAAATTCAAATAAAACAAATGTATATACCTTAAAAAAAAATATATATAAAATAAGTAAGTATTTGCCAATCGTGAAAATTATATTTTGATGTCCAGAAATGGTTGGGCTATTTAAATTAGGTTAAAACTGAAAGTCGAAATTTTAGACCTTTTTACCCAAATTTAGTGTCCCTCATAGCTTTAATCTACTATGTATGTATATGTAAACAGCAGTGCCGGACTTAACAATTGTGCAAAACTGATTTCTCGGGTCAAGTGTGGGTAGTACAACGTAAAATGAGTGAAATCTAAATTTGTATTAGAAAATAAATTCGTCTATGCATTTTATTCATTTTTTACTACGTACATAATTACTTTACGATCCTTGCGTGTAGTAAATAATAATTCTGTTGATTCCTACATAGATCAAGATCAATAGCAAGAATTACCAAATGTTTAAATCTATCTTTAAGAATTGTTGACCTCAAGTAATTCTTCATTAGTTTGAGGCCTAAGAAGCTTCTTTCACCATATTACACAATTACGGCTGATGCTTATTCCGCGCGTTGGATTAGCGTTTTCCTTATTGAATGACACCACATAATGACAATTTTCGTCTATATATTTCCGTACATTTTAAGGACTTTTTCGTAAATTTTGTAATTTCGGGATATTTCCAGGAGCTCCTGGTAAATCAACAGGAGGGCGCAGGAAATCTGTTTTAAGAATATGGCTTAATTTAATAATGTATACACCTAGAATTAGCGCGGGTTCTATGAAAGCGCGGATACTGTAAAATGCGGGTTCTATGAAGGGTCTCATAATTTTCAGTGGTTTAAGGTCGGCACTGTAAAATAACGGCGTATGCTACGCCGTCGGTCGACCAGTTCATCTATTTCTTTTTGTTAAATTTCTGTACCTTGTGTTGTTATTATTGTACTAAATATAATGCAATGGAGCACAAATAACTAAACAATTTGTTAAATCATTTATGTAAATTAAAAATGTGATGGACCTAAGACTGTTTTTTGAGGTCCTTCTGAGTTAACTGTTATTTGTTTTGATTTAGAGCAAAATATTATTATATTTTTTTCTCTGACTTTAAAGGGAATCCTGGATCAAATGATAACGAAACATTTAAAAATTATGGTAAAACTATCTTGATGGTAAAACTATCTTGGGAAACTTTTTTTAAAAGCCTCAAAAAAAAATATTAATAGAGTTTTTTTTTTTCTCACTATAATATCTAAATATATTTTAAAATCATCAAGAAGTCCTATTAGTTGTGCTTCACATAATCGAAATTTGCTAAAATTATGGTATGGAATAAAGATATTATGTTTGTCAAAGTAGTTTATAATGTTTATAAAGTTGCTACAGATAAACGAATATTCAACACTATTAGTAAAATCACTTAACTCAGAGACACTTTAAGAGAGGAGAAAAAATACAAGCTATCACACATACACACAAAACCATTATTTACAAACAGAAAAAAAA
>JADKLZ010076410.1:32030-53047 GCA_021533235.1 Biomphalaria straminea | reverse complement strand
GATTTCTAATTTCAGGACTCGGCACCTCTGAGTCCACCCAGGGTACCCTACATTAGTCCGGAAAAAGTAAAGGCGGTTGGCCGTTGTGCTGGCCACATAACACCCGCGTTACCGTGGGCAACAGAAACATCTGCCTTATAGTTCACAAGGTCTGAAAGGGGAATGTTTTTTTTTTGTTTGTTTTTTTTACTATAGTGAATGACATTTTCGAGCCCATAAAGTATAATTGCCAGGCCATTGTAGTTTAAGGAATTCATGAAATTGCAGACCTGATCAGTGTAGTTCACAGATTTTGAACATTAGGAGCTGCTCAGAGTCACCCACAATGAATTTCATTTTGTACAACTGCCACTTATTTACTAAGGGCACAATAGTCGACTTGAAACAATTTCATAGTACAGTGTGTCATCTTTTTATAAAGATCTTTTTGTAGGTTGATTGTTTTTCTTTTCAAGATCATAAAGTAAGAGTATTTACATACAAAAATGAAATCTTATAAATGCTTTCAAAAATTTAATATTGCAGACATTAGAATTGAGATATATGTGAAGATGTTTACATACAAATACATATACAAAAGTATTCTACATGGTATACAATCAGTCTATGTACAAAACATTCAAATAATATCAGCTGAATTCTGAACATGTTTTGTTCCGTTAAATAGAGTTAGATGTTACAAAAAATTTTTGACATTCACCCCCACAGCTTCGAATGCTGCTATGATGATGCTAGTATCTAATCCGAGATCTCCAGCTGCGTTTACCACTCCAACGGCTGCATCAGCTATGAAGGAGTCCTGTAAACGGTAAAGAATTAGAGCTCTGCATGAGTTGAATAAACATTTAGTAATCACTTGATGGTATGCAGAATATAAAAAAAAAACGTATCTAAGGGGAAGAACCGCAAAATCGTTGTCACATCTCACGATAGTGCGCGGCTTGGCTCCATTTTTTATATATAAAACAAAATAATTAACCTAATTTATGAAACTATTTATAAATTAGTTGTTGTGGTGTTGTTTCTTCACCTATTGTCATGGACTAGGAATAAGTGTGCGAAATTCAACTCGATCCAAGAGTGGGAAGTGGGAGAACAAACGGAGTGAAATAAGATATGTTAAAATTCAGGGGCGGACTGGGTGTCAAAATCGGCCCAGGCATTTCTACACAATCAGGCCCATAAATTGCATATTATACTTTTGGCATCCAATCCAAGGCCTAATTGTCTACAAAATCATTCTGTTTAGCTTGAGCATCGCTAAGGCATACAGAAAGATCTATATTTTTGATTGGAAGTATAGGCCTTATATTGCCTTTTTAAGTGTGTAGCCCCTAAAATGATAAATCCTACTATATCTAGTAACGCTTCCTACGGATGTAGGCTATTACATTGTTTTAGAAAATTAGTTAGATTTCATTGTATAGAGATTTTTTTGAACACGACGCATAGAGAACCCTTTTATAAGAGAATATTTAAAAACCTTCAACAATTTAATACATAGTGGCATCTGTGTGGCCCTTCAGTGGCCCTAAAGGCCCATTTGGGTACCTGCCCACCGGGCAATTTCCCGAATGCCCATATAGCCAGTCCGCCCCTGTTAAAATTTTTAAAATTATCATTTGTAAAAGTGATGCACAAACTAAGGCCCGCGGGTCATATTCGGCCCTTGACGTAATGCTGTTGAGCCCTTTGAAACTCCTACTGATAAATGCAGATATTCATTTCCGTTGATACCACTTGGATTGAACTCTATGATATTATGAAGAGATGCGACACGTGACAGAAATTGATCTGGTCCTCAGGCCCTAAAAGATTTGGTTCTAATGATGTGGTGGCTGATTGATACTTCAGTAAAGGAAAAAAAAACAAGTTTATGTTTTCAATCTGGCTTAAGATCTCAATAGACTGCAAGCACCTAGCAATCAGATGAGACGAAAACTAATTACCTCGTTCCATTCAATGATGTTGGCTTGTAAGAAACTCTCGTATAGATCTCTGTAATTAATTTTTTTAGTTTGTCCAGCGCTGACCACTGGCTGAAGGGCATTGTAGAAAGCTTTGCTAATTATGCCTGACGCTTGGCCACTGAAGAAAATAACATAAGTTAATGAAACAAATATTTGAAATAATAAAGTTTGAGCTGTATGGATTTGGTAAGAAAACAATTGTTGAGAATAACCCAGCACTGTTTTTTTTTTATTTAGAATATTGAAAGTCCAATAGCCATTAAAAGAGTTATTAGATCTAAGTAGAGACCAGTACATTCATTTAAAGAGGTATTATTCTTACAATACTTTTAACATAATTTTGATCTTTTTGACTTCATCTAATTACAAGGGGCCTTGACGTCACGTCTACTTGCCCCCTCCACCCAACTTACGGTGCTGTGATGGCTCCTAAATATTTAGTGTTGTCAATGTAGAAGTCATCATTGGAAGGATTCTGCAAGTCTCTTAAACTTTCTCCTGCTTGTTTTGTAATCGTTGCTCCAATCAACCAATCATTCTCAGAGGCTGAAGGATACACAGTATTTTAACAATCACATTAGAAGTTATTTACTAGACAAATGCAAGTACATTTAAATGTATAATAATTAGCTGTATAATAATTAGGTTTGCAAGTACATTTAAGTGTATAATAATTAGGTGTATAATAATTAGGTGTGCAAGTACATTTCAGGGTATAAAAATTAGGTGTGCAAGTACATTTCAATGTATAATAATTAGGTGTATAATAATTAGGTGTGCAAGTACATTTAAGTGTATAATAATTAGGTGTGCAAGTACATTTAAGTGTATAATAATTAGGTGTATAATAATTAGGTGTATAATAGTTAGGTGTATAATAATTAGGTTTATAATGATTAGGTGTATAATAATTAAGTGTATAATAATTAGGTGTATAATAATTAGGTGTCTGTTTTCCAGTCTGATGAGGAAGAGTGCAGTGTGTAATGAGGCTCCAAAATGTTTTGAAAGATAATGTTTATATTCAGAATTAATGTTTGTATTAAATCTTGGGGAATTCATATATGTATAAAACTGATCCAAGCATCCCGCATCAGAGCCAAGTATTCAGCAATCATTAGCATTGATGGTACAGATGATACAGTCATGTCTTGCAAAGACCATCATACAAGGTGCAGTACCAGGCAGAAGGAAAAAATGTTTTTAAATTAATGCAACTAACGAGGCATTTCAATAGTCAGTACAACTTACCAAGCCCAATAAATCTCATCGATACCAATGCAGTGATGTCTGCAAATGCTTCATCAACTGTGTGTGACTCAGGGCCCAGCTGTAGTTTACCAGAAGCAGCAGAAAAGGCATGTCCGATCTTGAATAAAAGTAATGTATATTTTTAATTATGACCATCCTATGATTAAGGTAAACATGGTACCTTTGTACACGAATTAATGGTGTACATTCATATATCATTTATTGTGATATATTTAAAACACAATGAATCATAGATGTACCCTAAACTAGCACGATTATTCCTTGTCAATTTTATACTCAAAACCTTCTCTTTACTACAAACTTGACTGAATGGACATAGCAAAAGCTGCGGTAATAACGCCTTTGTCTTTATGGTGTGTAAATGTTTTTTGGATTGCCGAATAGTACTGCTTAGTTTAATCTACGATGACTTAGTTCTATGACTAGAATTACCAAGCAGTCATGCATACCTCATGAGCAACCACATCGGGTCCTGAAGGAGCTGGGAAAAGAAGCTCAGAGCCGTCTCCCATGAAAACATCTTTGCCGTTACAGAAAGAGTTGTCAAAGTTTTCACCGTAATGGACATAGATAGACAAAGGATCTCTATTGGCCAGAGGGTTGGCTTTGTAGCTCTGTAAGGAAATATGTAAAGATCATTCAACATAAAGTACAAGCTAAAACAAAACATTAGAACATTTGAAGTACTTTTTAATCGATATTTCAAGTAGGTCTAGAACTATTGTAAACAAATAATCTTTTTCAGCAAAATCAAATTGACTTCATCATAATGTGTTTTTATATAGTTTCACTTGACTTCAGTTTCAAGCTGGAGTTCATATCATCGTAGTCTGAGAACAGAACGAGAAACTATTCATTTTTGTTTGCCTACTTGCGACATTGGTAATCCTACTTACTTGCGACATTGGTAATCCTACTTACTTGCGACATTGGTAATCTTACTTACATTGAGCAGACGGAACACTGACTGTGCAGCGTAGAAAGCATCCACAGAAGGTGATTTGGCTCCATTGATACTGTCGTTGGGTCCTTTGTTACATTTAAAACTCACAGCCTGAGAATATCAAATACGAAGAATTTATGTGAGTCTTAGTCAAGAACTGTGAAGAATAGTTCTGTTTCTTGTCTGACGTAGAGCTAACATTATCTTAGGAAAGTTGAAAGGAAACTAAACGCTTTCATTGAAATGAACTTTTATTACTCCAATAGGTAGCAGCGTGGGACTGTGGCATAAACCTCTTACTTGTCGGTCTCAAGTTCAATAAGAAATTTCTAACTCGAGATATTAGTCCTGCGGAATGGTGTTTCCAAGCGGCTTAAGGCAGCGCGACCATATTACAAATGAGAAATAATAAAAGCGAATTCAGTATGCAAACGTCCTATATTAAAGGAGAAATGAAATAATTGAGTAACTGCGGCTAGATTTAAATTTAATTTAAAAAATCGATACAGTTTACCAATATTCCAAATAACTATGATTAGGCCTATCACAGGACAAAGATCACCCACAACCCATTTTTTTGATATCTTTGGACATTTTGACCGATTACAACATTTTTGTTGAAACTTACATTGATTTACCTTTTAGATAGAAGAGTTACCTAATGAACACAAGAGTAAACATACACAGATTCCAAAGCAAATAATTATTATATATAAATAAATATCATTAAAATTGAACTCTTTTTACAATTCAGAGTCCAATGAAAGAAACAATGACCGTCGTCTTTGTGTGTGTGTGTAATTAGTTATTCTGTTTTCCTTTCTATTATTCACATATATATATAATTGCTATGGTTCCACGAAAGAGTCACACAATTACCTTGGCTTTCTTTTTATCATAGCTGTTATCCAGAGACAGGACGACAAAATTCTCCCCAGCTAATGTACACTTATCTCCTTCTCTTTGCACGTCCAGACATATCTGTTCAGAGAGCGAGAGTTAAAGATGGACACGTATTAGTTTGAGTACGGGGTTTGGTGGGTTGTTACAGTTGGATAGACTGGACAAGACTGGACCAGAGTAGTATAGAGTCGCTTGACTTACACAAAGGCAAAACTTATAGATCTAATCCTAAAATTTAATTAGAACAAGTAGGCTACTATTGATTTACGTTTTCTAAGTAATGGTATTAAAAACAAAGTGAAATTTTTTAATTTTTTTTTTATAAGGATAGAGACAGAAAGAGAAGCAATAGGAGCATGGTCAAGATATCCCATCATGCTACATAGTTTTAAAAAACCAAACACTTTGTCCTTGACCTACCTCGTTACTTCCACTGCCATAATTGAAGACCCCCAGTTTCTCATTACCTCCCTGTACATTGGGACACGAGTTTCGTTTGCCAACTTCACCACTCTCATCACTCTCAGAACTCTGGAGAGAGAAAAACATTAGTTTAAATGAATTTATATGGATGCCGAAAAACTTTATTCACAGAAACAAAAACCAAAATAAGACTAAATAGAAATGAAGTATGGAAGTTACATTAGAAAACATCTTTTACTGGAGGATTTATACAAAATGTCATTAACAATATATACGTAAACATAAAAAAAAAAAAAAAAAAAATATTATATTGACCTTAGAGCCTATCAATAATAAATTAAGCCTAATACCTTTCTTGGTCGAGAGGCTAAGTATGCTTGGCTTGGGTTGGCTAACCATGAATGAGGCTCGACACCCGACTCGAGCAGAGTTGTGAGTTCTGAGTGCCTAAAGGCAGACGGATAACCTCCCAGATACCCCCTTTATCCCAACTAGTCCACAAATGAGATTGTCCATAGCGCTCTGAGCATTCTATAAGCATGAAAGTAACACAATATAAAAACTATAATTTCTTTAATTTTATCATGTTAACTTCGGAAGTATCGATGATTTAAAACAATCGATTACATCACAGATAAAATAAAATAACTCTAGACAATAGTGTCTTACTTACTGCGAATCTAACCAATATACTTCCTGAAACGATTTGTCCAGAGGCAATATCATACAAGACTTTGGGATTACGGAAGAAGGTAGCTGTATAATGGAAAGAGAACTTAAAATAAAAAGACATTTTAAGATTCAGCTCTAATTCTTAAGCAGCTAATGGATAATAAATAAGCTCATGCGTTGCAAGAGTTACAAGGACATAATACACACATAATGAGCTTATACATTAGTTTAAGATTTAAAGGATTTGTAGTTAATGAGACTAAATATTAATTGTATCAGAATGGGTCAATATTCACACTAATAATGTGTGAAAGAAATGGCGTTTAAAAGAACTTAATCTGTAATATTTGGGTGACTTAAATGTCTGTCTGTGTGTACGTGTCTCCAGGGGCGTAGCTAGAAATTTTCCATCGTTTGGGGGCCCGGGGGACTGATCTCTTTGGGGGCCCTTACATTTTGCGTAATTCTTAATTTTTAATGTAAAAAACACTTATTTGGGGGCCCACTTAAGGGGGCCCGGGGGGATTTTCAAATTCTCCCCCTCTTCCCCCCTCCCTAGCTACGCCACTGCGTGTCTCTGTGTGTGTTTCTGTGTCTGTGTGTATGCCGCTGTGTGTGCACTGTGTAGGCCTATGTGTGTGTGTAGGTACTGAAACGGTCTAAAGCTACATGCGGAGTATGCAGTTACTATTACTTTATTATGAGACCTTACATCGAGAGAAATGAATAGCGTAGGAGGCTACTTACGTATAGTGATAAAGCCTTTACAGAAGTAAACGACAGAGGCGGCGCCTGTAGATGGGTTGATGTAAATCTGTTTTTGGGTTGTGAAATCGTCAATGTCATTGGCCTTGATCTCACCGACGTCCTGTCTGATGGTTCTGTCTTTGACATACTGGGCAGTGGCTTTCTTCAGTTGCTGATCGTTCACCTGACATATAGAGTGCACAACATAAGAGTGGCATCTATAGTGCACAATAAAAGAGAGTTACGTAGAGGCATAACAAAAGAATGACATCTATAGTGCCAAAAAGAGAGTTATATAGTGCACACCAAAGAATGACATCTATAGTACACAACAAAAGAGAGTTATAAAGTGAAAAACAAACGAGTGACATCTATAGTGCACAACATAAGAGTGTCTATATTTAATGTGCATATCTTTATTATGTTATCATAGTGTATATGTGCCATATGTGGTATGTGTGCCATGATTGGGCTCTTACAGACGCTTTATCAACAGGGTATCCCAACTTTAAACCAAATGCCAGCCAAAAAAAGCAACAAAGTCTGAATGTTATAACGTGGGACTGCACGTTCTTGATACAAAAAAAAAAGAAATAGAAAGAAAAGAAGGATACATAAAAGTTGTATTTCTTAAGTAAACCAACCAATAAAATCAACCTTTTTATATTAACATAGACCAGCGTGAATTCACATCAAAAGAATCTCTCAAAAGTATTGCACATTTCAGTTCACACAGGACTAAGGATAAAGAGCTCCCGGTCTACGCATGTCTTCTAAGAGAAATCCTTGTCAGTGGTAATGAGGACGCACTACTCTCCGATTCTCTATTGATCTTTTCTGATAAGCTTTGTATTTTTACAAATAGTATGATACTTTTTAAGCACCTATTAGCTCTCTATTATTCCATTTCTAAGTGTAAATTTTATCCATTAATCTTTCAACAGAATCTCTTTGATATTGTTTGACTTGTGTATTCGTTTCAAAATCTCTCCCAAATCTTCTTATATCATGTTTGTACCTTTTTTTTCTTAGGTTAACTTATGTGCCCCCACATTTTCCTATTTCGTTTTTTTTTTCTTTTTCTATGTATTTGTATTTTGTTGTTTCAAAAATGGAAAAAGGAATTTTAACAAGAATTAAAAAACTAAACAAACAGGATATTACAGTGTTTAAAATTGTTAGAAAATCCATAATAGAAAAAATGTTCGTAGTTTATTTCCATAGAGCACTTAAAATGCTCAGTCAAAAGACTTAGTTGAAGACTAAAAAAAAACATTGAATGATTTCAAACGACTTTCTATGACTTTTGTTTTTCTATCAGCACTCATACGCTACGCCAGTAAACTCCTTTGCCGAACTGAAACTGCTATCCACCCGATCCTTTCCTAACTTTTCCCCCGCGCAATGTTTTCACTGATACCCCTGCAATGACATTCGTATATCATATGGAGTTATGAGCTACTTACGGAAGCGGAAGTGTCAAGAGCTGGACTGATGGTTGGGTAGTAGCCTCTGACTTCACCAACAAAGTTTCCATTTGAGTTTCTGGTTGCTCGAAGTGCGTAATTACGTACAGGGAGGCCGTTATAGGTCAACTGGAGTCGAGTTTTCACATTGCCATCTTTCATTTCACGTTCGTGAGTCACCTCAAAGAATCAAACAAGGATGTCAAGAATTTGGTTGATTCATTTAGCTTTATATAACTTACCATTCGAACTATCTGTGTAATCTTTTTAATAAAGGACATTTGTAATTTGTATCCTAGATGAATGGTCTGATTTAAGAGTATGCCCGGTATTTCATGGAAATACAAGGAAAATATATCGTATGTCTACTAACATGTAAGCCAAGATCATCAATAGTAGTTTTGAACATAAATAAATGATAAAGATAATGATCACCTGTAAAGAGAAATAAGAAGGAAGTCCAACAGCCTGGGCTAGAGACTGTAAGTTGTTGATGCTGCCTGAAATGGAATATCTCAAACTTTTGGTCCTCGGAGTGTCTTTGATTGATTGGAGGGACAGGACCCCTCCTAGAAGACCTACAAAGTAAAACAAAAATACCATCAACGTAACAGGACTGATTGTTTTAGTTTTCCAATACACAACATGCGTCAAACAAGTCTACAATATAGTTGATGTTTATAGAGGGCTACGTTAAAAGTTACATTTGTTTGAACTGTGATGTAGGCTATATGGATTTTTAAGGAGATAAACTTTTTCTCAAGTAGAGAACTTTCCACTTAACGTGACTAGAACATTGGTTGAATTCAATTCGTGAAGAATTCAAGTATCAATCAAATTGTATTCCGTGTAATATTTGTATATGGTGAGGTAAGCTATTATGCAGTGCAGATAAAAAAAAAACATTGTTTTATTTACAAATTCACTTCGAGAAATTCACTGCACAACAAACTGAAACAAATTTCATTTGAAAAAAAAAAAGAAATCATAAAACAGGGATATTATATTTATGTGGATCTAGATTCTAGAGTGATGAGATTATAAAGAGTATTTTTAGAACTCATTCAGATAATATTGTTACAATACAGTTCCTTCATGTAACACTGTTACAATATAATCAGTGAATCGTTTCTCCTCTATTAAAACATAATTGATGCCTACAAATACAAATGGGCGAGTGAATTGTGACTGTGTAACTCTGATGTCTCTGTGTGTTTATTAACTTATTTCAATGGATACAAAAATAAAGGAACGTACCCAAGACTAGAAATAGTTTCAACGTCATTTTTGTGTGTGAACGCTGGAAAAACAAAATAGATGTTTACACATTGGACGAATTAACAACAGTAAAATGGATATTTTAAAGCACTGAAAGAGATAGTTGAAAGTAGAGGTACAGAGAGAGAAGAATGAAAGTAAAGAAAAGATACATTCTAGTTTTATTAGAGAACAGAAAATTTTTATTTAGAAAAAAAATTAAGATGACAAAAATAAATAAATAAACGTACAAAAAAAAAGAACAACAAAATAAATTTTTGTAACATTCTAGAATAATAAGGAAGTGAAACTTACATTATTCCAAGAGGATGAAACTATCACATGGGTCAGCCTGAAGTTGTGGGACTACATATAGTCTAGACGTTCAGACCATATGTTACCAAAGTTTCTACTTTTGTGTATAAGGCGAGACCAAGAGCTTGTCAATCATTTTATTGTCTTAAGACCTAAGCAGAAGACATTACTCTGACGACCAGGAGAAAAGGAAGTCTGACTAAAGCTGAACAAACAAAGCAATAAATACAGATCTCACTCATTATGTAATACTATTTATGCATTTAGATTTAGCGCAATCTATCTAAACGGTTTTGATCATCTTTGGGTAAGTTAGTATTTATGAGGCTCAACGTTATGGTCTGTGCGATCAGACAATTCGACAAACTTTCATTGAGTCAGTGACCTGATACTGGCGATCAAACAATTTAGGGCATGCACGTCAATACTTTTGTCCGGAAGGTTTCATGTGTAACACAGTAACCAAACGATGGCGGTGATGACAGGGGAAGTCCTGGAACAAAATCTTGTCAGAAAATCATTGGGAAGAAAATGACCGGCCAAAGGACAATGTTCAGAACAAAGGGTTGACTTCATTTTAATTGTTTAAACATACCCTTGCAGCACCAAATGTAGGTCTATAACAGAGACACGTTCCATAATTATTTGTTAACGTACGGTGTCCAATTACTTCATTTTTCCTAAAAGCTCTATTTTAGTGATGGGTTTGAGAAGCTCAATAGGCTTTTCAAATCCCTGCAGTTTCGCATGAAATGAGACTCGCGTGGATTAAACACTGTCCAATAAATAAAACATAAAGATTTTTAAAAAGTCTTTTCCCCCTTAATGACCATTCATGGAGCATCAGAAAAAAATGGACTTGTCTCAAAAATCAAAATTCGATTTAAAAAACAAATAGGCCTAAATGTAACCACTGATATATATATATATAGTTCGACTATCGTGATTTGATAATGACCACTTTCTCATCCAGAGGGTTTTTCTTCTCTGTCGTTTTTTCTTCTGCCAGCATTGTTCTTTTTTTTTCCTCAGCAACATGTGCGCCAGTCTTTACAGCGCGACGCCATGATGCTATGCCATGTGCCTCTGTCTCCCAGGTTGCTGGGTCAATGCTGAACGCTTCAGAGAAACTTTGAGGGTGTCCCTGAAGCGCTTTCTTTGACCACCTTGCGAGCGCTTTCCTTCGCTTAGTTGGCCATACAAGAGTCGTTTAGGGATGCGGTGATCTTCCATTCTGCAGACGTGTCCTGCCCATCGCAGCTGGGACTGCATCATGATTGTGTGGATACTTTGCAGACCCGCACTTCGAAGGACTTCAGTATCTGGTATTTTGTCTTGCCATTTGCGCTCCATCATGGACATACGATGGCAAGACCGCACTACAAACAGCGATGTTCTTGCGAACGCCGGTATAGACAGTATAGAGGGACTTCTTATGATCCGACAGCTACGCTGGGCAGGGCACGTATCCCGTATGGGAGACGAACGTATGCCAAAGGCAGTCTTTTTTGGTGAGCTAAAAGGTGGTCGACGTAACAGAGGCGCCCCACGGAAACGCTTCAAAGACCAGCTTAGGCGTCAACTTTCCTTGGCTGACATAGAGGAGAGCACCTGGCTGCATGCGGCGTCGGAACGAGACAGCTGGAGGTCACTCACAAAGGCCGCGGGATACACATTTGAGACCAAAAGAAAATCTGCCGCCGAGGACAAACGCAGACGACGAAAAGAAAACCTAAACCGACCACCTGCGGACAATGGTTTTGCTTGCCCTGGATGTGGCAAAATATGTAGGTCACAGGACTCACAGCTGGGACTGCACAGCCACGGGAAACACTGTATTCCTCACTAATCTTCGGACTCGAAGACAAGCCTATTATTATTATTATTTTTCTTAGACATGTGATTCTGGTTCTTTGCATGTTTTCTGTATACTGTCAACCAGAGGCGTCACTAGGCAGGTGCGGGGGGTGCGGTCCGCACCGGGTGACACCCGAGAGGGGGTGACACCCAAGTGTAAAAAGGCACTTTAAAAAAAAATTAAAAATACCAACTTTAAAATGTGACAGAAGCAAAATCATAAAGCTTAGAAATTGTTGAATAAAAATATTCTAAATGGGAAAACATCAATAGCAAGATTTTTTTCTCTGATAAATAGTGACATGTCCACAACGAGAAACTCGAGAGAAGACTGAAGAACATTTATCAGGCTTTCAAATTAGGAACATTTTGGGAGCAGGACTTTAGCTTCCAAAAATTGACAAGGACGTCATTGACGTCATTGATTGACGTTTAGATGGGAAAACAGAGGAACATCTTGTATGATAGATTGCTACTATCGCATTGTTTCTAGCAAAGAAAAAGTTGGTATATGGTGACGAATTGTAGAAGACTTTTCATTGAACAATGAAATTTGTATTCTTGGGATTGTGGAAATGTTATCCAAATATGAGCCAGTGCTGAAATAATAACTTATACGATCGCAAGTCAGCAATAATAAAAAAAATACTTTTCAAGCTTGTACCAAAAATATATATATAAATGTTTTAGCAAACCACTTAAGGGATATACTTATCAGAGATGAGAGACATAAAAGCTGCAAGGTACTCTGGTATCTTGTATTACAGCACACCTAACATAGATCTCTGAAGTTGTAATATATATTAACAGTAGCAATGGTTATGTTGAAATGACAGAAATGTAGGATATTCCTCTTGATGTGGGCCAAATCTGGTGTATCAGTTCTGATAATTTAAAACGACTGAAAGGGATGGGCTTAACGTATCGTTATGATGAGCTCAGGGACATGGTAATGCAGCTACAATGTCAAGGATTCATGAAGAAGTGCAGGCAGTAATAAATGAAGAACAAAAAAGAAACTTGAATGGATGTGTACACCGTTTACTTAAGCTATGTGGTCCAAATTCTTAATCGGAACATATTTTCTAATTATACTTTCTTGGTTCTCTATAAAAAGGGTTTTCTTTCTTTGCCACTAATACTAATAGATAGGATTATATAATTAATGATAGCGTGTCATATGAACAACTCGCTGGTGTGCTCATGGTGTTGCTGTTAGACCCATGAAAGAACGATTTTATGAAAGTGTGACGGCGAAAATCTTTGCCGTCTATCTGAAAATACAAACACTAGAGGTGCAGCACAAATATGATTGCCAGCTGTCTGTGAATACACGCATAACTTTCATTGCTTGACTTTCTTATTGGCAGATGTGCTCAAAAAAGTAAACTAAACACAAAAGTACCTTCAAATTAAAGTGTTAATTATTTTCAAAGTGGTGGCTAAGCTCGAGCACTTAAACATTTACTCTACGAAATATGTGAAAGGGTGCTCAAAATGTTATTAAGAAATTTTTTTCTCAAATCAAACTAGCATGTTAATGCAAAAGAAAAATACGTTTTAACAATATGAAAATATCAGGAAAGTATTCTTAAGATTTACTATTCAAATAGAGAGCAAGAAGTTAATACTGAGTGCATCAATCTCTTTTATATTGGGCCTGACGGCAAGATATGTGAACAGAAATACTAAAAGTAGAATACTAGAATGCAGCAAAGTTTTGAAAGACGACAACGAATGTCTACCAGCCTTTGAATTAAACCTTTAACTGTTTCTTGCCAAACGCATGTTTACAAGGCGTCATGTGAAAAGAAGCTTTGCAAAACTAAATTTAACTAACAACGTTCTCTGATTAAAACATTAACTAACAACGTTCTCTCATTAAAACATCAACTAACAACGTTCTCTTATTAAAACATCAACTAACAACATTCTCTCATTAAAACATTAACTAATAACGTTCTCTCATTAAAACATCAACTAACAACGTTCTCTCATTCAAACATTAACTAACAACGTTCTCTCATTAAAACATTAACTAACAATGTTCTCTCATTAAAAATCAACTAATAATGTTCTCTCATTAAAACATCAACTAACAACTTTCTCTCATTAAAACATCAACTAACAACGTTCTCTCATTCAAACATTAACTAATATCGGTCTCTTATTAAACATCAACTAACAACGTTCTCTCATTAAAACATTAATTAACAACTATTTTTTGAAATCAAATCAAGCTAATCTGTCCATTGAAAACGAAGTCGAAAGATATATTGAGTTTATAAAGATTTTTTTTATAAGTTTTCTAATTTGAAATCCTGAGAAGGAAATTTAAATATTTATTTTCTAAAGTTATTGGTAAACTTTTATATTTTAAAAAAAATCTAAATTTTTTTTTTTTACCTATCAATATACTTTTCATTAAGTTGCATTTTTCATTAGTTGTCCTCATGAAACTACCACTATATGTGATTATAATGTTCAAAAGTTTCCATTAAGAGCTGTTTAATGTTTACTTAGGAAAGCATGCTCAGTTGGTTTTTAATTTCTTTCTATTTAACAAAATCGTAGATGTTAATGGATGTAATGATTAACGATAATATGTAAGAGAAAAAAACATAATCGATACTTATTTAAACTTTGTGTAGCAACAATCAACGAACTGTATTATTGCGCAAAATCAACAACTGAACAACGATAGTTTTTTATTTTAAGAATAAGTGGAACGCTGGGGGGGGGGTGACACCCTGATTTTACCGCACCGGGTGACACCCACCCTAGTGACGCCTCTGCTGTCAACGTCTCTGGGGCATTAAGCAATGTAGAGAGGATGACGGCTCGATAGGTCCGTAGCTTTGTATTTGTCTATTCGCGGATGGATACCCATTGGCTATATTTTTGCACGAATTCCCTATGAATAGATTTTGTTTTAATATTTTTGAGTACACTCCCTTTTACATAACAACACAATCTTTGATTACTACTAGATTTAGATCTACTTTTAATCTAGATCTAGATCTATTCTAAGTCTATATCTAGTAGAATCTACCAATCTATATAATAATTTAATAATAGTAGAAATCTAGATCCAAATGGCAAATAGATATAAAATGATATAGCTCTAGGCTTAGACTAGATCTAAAAGAGAAACAAAATTAAACTCAAGTCAGTCAAGACACAAGACAGTCATTGACTTCATTGAGTCAAGATTGAAGCTACTACTAGTACTACTTTTACTAGTACTGCTAACTAGTACTACTAAGTAGTAGTAGTACTACTACTAGTTAACAGTTAACTAGATCTAGTACTAGTAGAGTAGTACTACTACTATTCATCATTTAAGACATTTAATTTCATGTCATTAGACTTTAGACTCATTAGATGATTAGTTTTTAGTAACTAGTGACACTAGACTACTGACTAGTGTTAATTAAGTGTACTAGATCTAGTTTAAGTTTAGAGTTTAGACTAGAACTAGACTATAACTAGAGTAATGTCCGTCTTGCGAAAAAATTAAGCGCTGCCACCGCGATTTTTGCATTTGAATTTTTATAGCTCCGTAATCATAATGGTTAATCCTAGGAAAAAACTACAAACATCTATAAACTCGTCATCCATTTGCCCATAAAAATAGCTAGATTGTTTTATTACGCTACGCATAGTTACAATAAAATATGATGTTGAAGAGGGTCAGGTAATGAGGTCCAGCGTAACCATGTATCGAACACCATACTCATCTCTGTACACTAGCGAAATTGGCTGTACACAAGCGAACACCTCTTGTTTATTGTATTTAAAAATAATATTATCTTCATTTTTTTTAATTTTAATCTTAATTTCTTTTTAAACCAACTCAAGACTGACAGATTAGTGTTACTTTTTCCACTTTTAATTGGTCCCTTCTCTGCTAAACCCTCAACTTTACAAAGGCCCTTACCTAGATCATCTTGTAGATCTAGAATCTAGTTGACCCAAAAAACAAACAAAATGCGCGACTCTTGCGACCCCGCGCGTTTAGCCCGCTCACTCCAGTCTGTGATTGTGACCTAATTTGGTACCAGATTGATCAATAACTGTCCCTCTCGCTATTTTTTTTCTTTATGGTACCATACTAGGTGCTTAATTAAGAAAGAGAATTTGCGAGACTTGAGAGAGAGAGAGGCAGGATTGTGCACTCATAAAAACATTTTTTTTTCCATTCACATTATATCCAAGTCATTAGCACTTGTTTTAGCGATATTCCCTTTCTTTTTACTCATTCACATCACACTTGGTTTAACACCTAAAAGAAATCAACATTAAGTAAAAATGTTAGACCTACGACCTATACTAGACCTAAAAAATCTTCTTAATCCCGGACCTACCCTCCTTCTGTCCTAGAAGAAAATAAATAGCATCGTCCTACCAGTGCCCTTTGAACCCGTGTAAAACCCTTGTTTTTCAGAGTAAACGAAATTAGCTGTGTCTGAACTATAAAGAAATGGAGTATAAATAAAAACAATAGACCTGTTTCGTCTTAGTTATTAAAATAAAGGCTCATTTTAACAAAGATTGTGGACTGTTCGTTAATTTCAGGAAATAGGGGATGTTCGCAAGACGGATATTACTCTATAAGACATAAGAGAATCTAGTTACTAACTAGATGATTAGATCTAGTAGATCTAGGCTACTACAGGCAAACATCAAACACTGAAACAGGTAACGGTACTACCACTACTAGTACAGGATTACCACCCTGGTACAGGATTATCACTCCATCTTCTTAACTTAAAAGACAAATGTCAAAATTACATCTAGAGTCTAGATTGAGAATAATCTCATGCTTTGAGTTTGATATGTCTAGAGTCTAGTCTTTAAACTTAATAATAATATAAGGACTTAGCCTTAGCTAACTTATTAGGTCTACTACACTCTATCACTCTATAAAGTATAAAAGTATATTCTACTAATAATATCAAGATTATTCAAGATCTATGTAGTATGAGTATCTATGATCTACATCTAAATCTAGTAGTATATCTATCATCTAGAGTGATCTAGACTAGTGTTCTACAAACTTTTTATTTAAAAAAAAACGCCATAACTGAACAAGGGGTGGGGTGGATGAGTGGTTAAGCGCTTGGCTTCAAAACCGGAGTGCTGGGTTCGAATCCTGGTTAAGACTGGGAATTTAAATTTCGGGATTTTCAGGGCGCCTCTGAGCCCCTCTAATGGGTACCTGACTTTAGTTGGGGAAAGTATGGATGTTATTCTGGCCATATTTCATAACACCCTGCTCATTAACCTAAGAAACAGATGACCTTAGCATCCTCAGCCCCATAGATCACAAGGTCTGAAAGGGGAAACTTTTACTTTACTTTTTTTAACTGAACACTTCGCACAATAAAATAAGAAATCAATTTGATGTTACTAAGTCTTTGAAGAGAATAACTTCTTAATATCACGCATGATATTGGTACAAGCTGAATTTTAATAGTTAGTGTGGTATCTAGCCTGTTGCTAGGCCTATACTTTTGTCTTTTTTTTTTAATATTAAGAGAATCATGTTTTGCAAAAATAAATTGTAGAAAATGGAAATAAAAAAATTATAGTTTGTTTTAAAAGATTTTCAGTACTCTTCAGACAAACCAAAAATACTATTTAATGTTGGATCTTTGTATCTTTTAGTTTCAAATTAGAGTCAAATCTAGAGCAGTTCTCCAATAGCGCGTGTAACACCTAGCCTGGCCTTGTGGAACCCTATTGTTCCGTCGAACACCATTTGAGAAACACTGATCTAGACATTTCTAGTAATAAGTTAGAAATTAAGTAATTATAAGTTATTAAGTATAATGTAACAGTAACCCAGCAGGGTCTCTTATTGAACTTACTGATTTCTCAGTCTTATTATAAAAAGTATTTAGTTGTTTTATTTCTTAAAATTTAGAAATGATTAAAATAGTCTTGATTCTCATTAATAATTAGATCTTTTATTTTTTAGAGATATATTAAATAATATCATACTTACTTACTTACTTAATCCTGTGTACTCCCAGGGGAGCATAGGGCCGCAACCACACCTCTCCACCGAACTCAGTTCTGAGCAGCTTTCTTCATCTGCTCCCATGTCATTCCAGTACCCTCAGCTTCACTGATGACTGACCTCTTCCAGGTTTGCTTGGGTCTGCCCACTTTCCTCTTTCCTTGTGGATTCCAGTCAAGAGCCTGCCTTGCAACGTTGGTAGCTGGTTTTCGCAGGGTGTGTCCTATCCAGCTCCATTTTCGTTTGGTAATGTCTTGTGCTATGGGCTTTTGTCTAGTTTTTTTCCACAAATCGGTAGTGGTTATCTTTTCTGGCCACCTAATTCCTAATATCCGGCATAGGCATCTGTTAACAAAAGTTTTGAGCTTTTCCGTATTTCTTTTAGTGACTCTCCAAGTTTCTGAACCGTAAAAGAGAACAGACTTTACGTTAGTATTATAGATTCTTATCTTGTTATGTAGAGATATTGCCTTGGAGCGCCAAATTGTTTGAATAGTTGAGAAGGCAAACCTAGCTTTATTTATTTGAATTAGCATATCATCATCAGCTCCACCGTCTTTGCTAACTCTGCTTCCGAGATAGGTGAAGTGGTCTGTATCAAGGATGTTTTCTCCCTGTAGCATGATTGGGTTCTCTTGTCTATTGTTGATCCTCATAACTTCTGTTTTCTTTTTATTGATTATAAGTCCAGTCTTTTTTGCTATTTCTGAGAGTCTGGTAAGTTTGGTCTGAGCATTTTGTTGCGTATGGGATAGGAGGCAGATATCATCGGCGAAATCCAGGTCTTCTAAATGCTGTGTTAGTGTCCACTGTATGCCGCTTTTATTATTTAAGACTGTCTTCCTCATGACCCAATCAATAATAATAACAATAAATAATATCATAATTTATAATAAATTATACAATGAAAATGATTTGCATATCTATGCAAACACAGTTGCAACTTGCATATTTTTCCATTTTGCACATATCATACAGACAAAGCTGTCTGCTGGCAGTCTTTGAAGTTTTCTTTTGTCTTCTGCATCTGTCTTTTTATCTCTAATTTGTGTCCTGCTGCCTTTGTGATAGCTCTCCAACTATTTCAGAAGCCATTGATCTGCTGCCATCTCCTTTCCTCTATGGCAGTCAGGGCAAAAATTTATAGATCTTGCCGGAGGGCACCTCTGTTATGCCATCCTCGTTTAAGTTTGCTAAAGAAGATTGCCTTTGGCATGTGGTCATCTCCCATGCAGGATAAGTGTCCAGCAGAATATAATGTAATGTCTTGCTAGCATATGCATATTATGGAGCAAAAGCACCTTTAATGGAAGGATTTGAAGGACCCTACATACCCTCATCCACTGGAATGGATATTTTACTTTTTACAAGTCTATCTCTTTCTTAACTTTATTTTGGAAAGAAAACATAATGTTTCTGCATGTTTGGCTTGAGATTCAATTCTAATGATTACTTAATAAATATATTTATTAATTTAAAAATCTTTTTTCAGATTGTTCCAGTAAGATACAAATTGATATCTTTGTCAAAAATAACAACAAATCAAATGGTGAATAGATGGAATTGAATCTTTTAGATTTAACTGCTAGACTTGTTGTGTTTAAACAGAAATCTGTCTCCATGTAAATAGGTCAACATATGTATGATAATATGTGAATCAACATGGACACCATTACAAATTTTATTCACTATGTGGATAGTTTTGATATTGACTATATTTCATGGGTGCTTTGGGTCTTTTATCCAATATTATTAACATTCTTATTGCCAGCCTTTATTGGGCTATTCTTATATCTTTCTGCTCTCATGCTTTTTATTTACAAACAACGCATGAAATTGAAAGCTGCTTATGACCATGACTTTTGGGATGGTGCAAGGAAAACACTAAGTGTGTTCTGGACAGCTCAGGCAAAAATATGGCATGGTAATCATTTCATATATATACATGTATGTTTAGGCTTTAAAATAATCATTACAGTATATATTTAAGGTTAAATGTTTTTATTAGATAATAGTATCTATACATTCTTTGGAAAATTTTAATAGTCTGTGTATGGTTGTTTTTACATAGCTTATAAAAGTTCTGTCTGTCTGGTAAAAAGTTTGTACACGTTATTTCTTTGACTCCATATCTTGGGTCAAGCTGAAATTTAGCACAATTTTTTTTTCCTGATGACATGAGAATAGAAATAAATGAACCAAATAGTTAATTAATATTGGTATTTAATTATTTTGTTTGGTATCTCGAACATGGGAAAGAAATTTACTTGACTGGGGTGGTTGTATAAACTGCATTAGTCCTCTTTATAGGTTACCATGTTAAAGTAAGTTTGAAACAAACAATATATAACTATACAATCTTGTATTTTCATACACATCACTAGCAGAGTGTTTAGAATGTCAGCTTGAGGAGGCTTGAGTCATGAGTTCAAATTCAGATCATTCCCTCTTTTTTTTTTATGAATGCTTTTAAAAAAACAGATTATGGTAAAATTCACCCAGATGTCCCTTTCTCTCCCCCCTCCCCCCATTTTCCCAACCAGTCCACTTAAGTGATAATGATTATAGCGTATTTAGAGAGCTAAAAGCATGACATAGAGCTAAATATGAACAATTGATAAAAATATTTCTAATCATACAGATTTATTGTTGTTGGTCTAAATCTATTACAGATTTAAATCACATGACTGATCCAAACTAATTGATACAACTACACTTTATTTAAGCTTTTGCTTTTTTTAAAAAGTATTTTTTACATTTTTCTTGCTCATTTACATGTTTTAAAACATCCATTTAAAAAAATCACATGAATACCAAACAATTTTAAAGAGCATGTACATTTTTGAGCTCTCTTGTTAACTGTTATGCTGGTTAGATTATTTTGAAAAACTAATGTTTTCAATTCAATTTGTTTCCGAAATGTAAATCTTAGTATTATTGTTTAATATCTGATTCAGGGTATGAGGTGGAAGGCCTACAGCATATACCAGATCAAGGTCCAGCTCTGATAATTTACTACCATGGTGTCTTACCTGTTGATTTATATTATGTAACAACATCAATTATTCTGGAAAAGAACAGGTTGATTCACCTTGTTGGAGATAAGTTCCTGTTTCACATTCCAGGTAGGCCAAATACAGTCACATAGAGTTGTAAGGAAGATCTAA
>JADKLZ010076410.1:7698-24026 GCA_021533235.1 Biomphalaria straminea | reverse complement strand
TATTGCATTTAAATTGATTTTTTGCCACATTAAAAAAGCTAACGCAGAGATAAATACTGCAAATAAGAAACAATGCATTTTGTTTTTGATAGTGTTTTCACTTTGCTATTGTTAGTAAAATTATTTGCCAGTTGAACTATCGAAAGTTTAAACCTTCTTATAGTGTCTCCATTATAAACCACGAAATTCTCAGAAATAAATTCCAACTCCTACTGCAACTGTTTTATTGAGTGGCCAAAATCTGGTTTGAAGCTTCCTTTTGAAACAAGGCTCAGCACTACATCACTTCGCTCGACGGAATTCTAAAGGGAAACAATTTAGACATTGATGCAGCTCTATGAATGGCAATTGCTGGTAGGGATGGCAAAGTCAAAAGTTGTTTGTTTGTTTTTAGGGGGGGGGATAAGAGGAAATACTTTGTCCACTGTACTAAGTAGCTAAGACTCAGCAGCCTCTAGCTGGCTGTTGGATACCAGCGTGTCTACAGATAATTCGAAAATGTAAGACACACATCAGGTGCTCAAATATACTCACATAGCTTTCTACAATACGGTCTTGAACGTCAATGACGCCATTTTGAGCCCAGCTCCAGCTTTTGACGACCTCATTTGTCTTTTTGTTACTAGAACAGCTTGCTGTCAGTTGACCGTCTTTTGCTTCGTCCATACTTCCTAACGTTACAATGTGGTCTAGGGAAGAACAAAAAAAAAGTGTAATGGCAAAAGGAAATTAATCAAATGGGTCGAGGTTAAAGTTGTTCATTTTTAACTGGATTTTGGCATTATTCAAACGAGCTGCTACCAGAGCAGATGTACGAATCTAGTCCAGTGCTGTGCCATATAAGTGCTCGACAGTTAAAAGGCTGAACCACGGAAAGACCCAGGGTTTGCGAGCGTTTTGTTTTAGAGAGAAAGTATTTGACTGATTAAATGTATATACTCTACGACGCTTGTAAACAAAAATCCTGCAGTCTTTTCTATCATTAGACCGAACATAGCCCACAAGTCCTAGATGTGGAGCTTGAACATAGCCCACAAGTCCTAGATGTGGAGCTTCGATAACATTTTATTAGCCAAAGTTTTTTGTTTTAGTTATCATAATCGTGACAAGAAAAAAAAAGATGATATGCAAAATGTTCCTGAACATTAAGTTACTAAACTTTTAAATAAGTAAGCCTATATTTGACTTCTCCGGATTTGCGTCATGGATAAAGTTTGAAGACCCATGCTATAGACATAGGGCATACATTGACTAGGTTATTAAGTGCCTTATGGTGAAATCTCGTTTGTTCTAAGCTGAATGTTTCAAGTTTGAGCTATTGAATCGTGTCACTTTCCTACATTGGTGACCAGTGAACCAGAACTGAAGAAGACGTACGGTAGTCGCATTGGCAGACTTTGTCATTAAGTGTCACATTACACATGCAGAAACAACCTAAGCACACAACTATCTTAGCTGGAGTATTAGATGGGCTACTGGGATAAGGGAGATAACATTTTTCGTATTTCGTTATGAAATAAATTAAATTATTCAAACCACAGTTTACACTGTTATTTAGATTTTTTGTATATATTATAAATGTAAGTATTATAGCAAACTATTCACAGTGTGCATGAAAGGAGTTTAACATCTATAGACAATTTTATATTTGTAGTCACAAAGCAGATTGGAACCTGTACATATGTTACATTGCAATTGTTTACATAGCAAGGAGCTAAAACTTTATTCGAAAGATTGCAAATTATACAAAAGTTGCCACTAGACTGACTAGACAACTTTCAAAGGTTATAAATTCAAGGAAGCGAGTCAAAATGTGCCACTGAATCACAGTAACAAAAACACAAGCTTACAAGGAGAACAAGTCTTTAGACCAATGATGTCATTGTTATCCCTTCTTACTTAGTTTTTGAACCTCGAAGTTTTACTGGATGAATACCGGATGTTGACTATGAACAAAAAAGAATTTCATAATTTTATAGAAAATAACACCTTTAGCTGGTGAATGTGTACCTGTTACAGTGAAATGAAACGGCCCGCTCTTATTCTTTTCCTTCTCTCTCTCTCTCTCTCTCTTTATGTCTATCGCATTCTCTCTCTGGCACACCAATTAAGTTTTTTTTTCCTCCTCAATCTCAATTTCTCTGTCATAAACTTTTAATTTGAAAGGAAACGGCTGGCTTTATAATGTCCCTCTCCCGAAAACACACGCTTTTGTCCCGAGGATTTTAGTATCACTTATATGCAAATCGCTTTCACAATTTTCACAAATATGTCAATCAGTCAGTGGTATTTTACAAATATATTATAAATAGGGCCTACAGCCAGTGCATAACTACTCAAAAATAAAATATTGGCAAACTAACGAACAGACAGATTAAAAGACGGACATATAGAAAAAGAGACAGAAACAAAAAAGACACATGTAACGAAACATATTTATTTAGAGACAGCTTTATATACAACTTTTTCTTATATAGTGACATGAAATGAATATAAACCACAAAACGAGTCTATATGTTTGCAAGTATAAAAAAAAACTTACCTCATACCTCTCTAGAAATGGAATAAAGAAGTGTCCAGAGACCAGTGTCACAAGCACACTGATATATTGAGATCTGGGACAACCTTTTCTTTTTATCTCTGTCACTATGATAGTGGCCTGGATCGATAGGATTAATAGGACTACCAGTCGGCATACGCCAGGAGATCATTTTTCATATATAATACTAGAACTGTTTTATATCAGTCTGATAGATTGTAAAACTTTAATGCCCTGAGGATTCGACAAAATATATTTAATTTGAGTTTTTTTTTGTTACATATATTATGTGAAATAATAATAACATTTCCACAGCCTAAAACAAATCATTACAACGTCTAGCTAGATTGAAGTAAATAAATTATTGAGACATTTTCTTTTAATGGCATTTTTGTTTTAATAGATACCATTAGAGACTCCAAAGAAATATGCTTATAACTTTCATTGCTCTTGCTTTATCTTAGTCTAGTAATTAACAAATACATAACTACATCTACGCCTGCCTCTTATAACGATACATTCTACAAAGAACTGTCATGACAGATTTTACATCTTTTAAAACTATACATTGTCTTCAATGCAGCTTTAACTCTCCTTTCCTCTTTTTTCACATACACACATCTTGTACACTCACACACGTCTGTTTAAGACAATGATACAAAGATTACAGTGATGGAAAATGATTGCGCACCACTGGTCAGCGGTGTGACCATTCTTAGTTTCGATGTGAAGCTACTAAGACATACACAAGTTCCAAAACCTTGAACTTGCATGCTGTGAAATCGAACACTAACCTACGTGCCATTTTTGTTCACTCAAACCTTATTGTATCAATAACAGGAAAAGGATCAAGTCTGCTGAATCAATGAATTGATAAGACCAAAAAAAAAAAAAAAAAAAAAGATTAGGTCTGAGCTTTCCTCTAGACCTTTTTGATAAAGTGGATCTACCAACAGTTGAAAGTTCAACATAGTGCAAGGAAAATCTATCAAAGCGGTTGATTACATCACACTTTTTACATTCGATATTGTTAAGAGATAACATATTGTATGGGATACATTGTTCAAGTTTTGAGTGAATTTATTCAAGTCATGTACAATGTCTGTTTAAATAAATATTATATAAAAAAGTACATTAATTACTTATTGAGAGACAATGTAGATAGGCCTATCTATTAATGACAGAAGACAAACAAATATGATGGCCTGGATATGTGAAAGAACCAGTAATGTTGTGTCAGTGATGTGTCAGTGATGTGTAAGTGCGTTGTTTTTTTCGAGCACGTAAGTCGTAAAGACATCGTGGGCATCACGTCCCATTACGCACTATTATAGTATGGGGACGAGATTTACAAAAACTCAACAATAATCAATACATTTAGTTAGTAGACTTGAACCGAACAAAACAACTGTGTGACAAGATATACAAATTCTTCAGTAGATCTGTAAAAAAAAAAAAGACTACAAACCAAGAATGATTTATCTCGATCCTAACATTGCAAGAGAAAAACTATTAGCTAAAAATAAGATTGGATGGTCTAAAATTTGCTGAAAGTGCCTCAAAGTAGTCAATACTAACGAAACGTTTACGGTATTGATGAATTGAACTTTACCTCGCCGTGATTAAAAAAAAAAAAAAAAAAAGAGGAATTTCTCTCCACGTACTACCAATATTGCCTGAACTAACTGTTTGGTAGGGACATCTTCATCCCGGGACATGCTTCTCTGTTTATGCATAGTGTTCGGGTGAAAACTACGGTCGTTAGGGGATAAGACTGGTTTAATTAAGGAAGCAAAATAGGTACATGTGCTTTTACATAGTTGGGATAGAAAAAGAGCCCCGATAAACATCACAATCCACACACAGTTCCTCGAGGAGCCGTTTTATGTCGGACACACGAACTGCTGAGAGGGGGGGGGGTTCCAATAGTGTGCTCGCCTGTAACCCGAGTTGCCTGGGATACGACAATTTGTAATGCCGGACCTGATTTTGCAAATTTAAGGCCCTATATATGATAGGCTAAATACCGACAGCGTCGTGTATTTCTCATAGAAAAGCAAAATTTGCGTAATTGTCTGTAGGAATGTTTCTTTCAGTATTCTTATTGCTATTTTATATGAAACAATTATTTGGTCTGTTTTGGATTACTTCCTTCAACCTAGTATCCATGAGTATATATTTATTTATGTCTATGCTAATATCACTTCTCATCAAAATACATAATTTCTAAAGAAAAATACAGTTATCGTTCTTTAACTTTACGGTGCATAGGAAAGTGTGAAATATTTTTTTTTTTAAAGTATCACAATTACTTTTCTGAACATTAAAAGTGTAAATAACAAAGTATTTTGACGTAAACAACAAAATAAAAATTGATTTTAATACAATTGTTTTAAAAATCAGCTTTATTGTTTGAAACTGCATTTTCTAATGAATCGTCAAGGGGTTTTTCATCACTGGAAACAAAAATATACTGGTTCCGTTGTGATAAACAATATGGTGGATGGCTTGCCGTAGACTAGAGTATAATAATTTATATAAAAATGCAAAAATATCATGTTCGTTTAAATAATAATGTGAGCTATTTCAGTCGCTCTTAAATAAACGTATCCGTAAACTATTAGATGAATTTTTATTCTATTATTACTATCTATTAAAACAGTTTTATAGATCTAGATTATTCTAGATAATATGATATATAATATAGATCTAAATATATACATTACTAGTATACTATAGTATAGTCACTCTTGGTCTGTTATTCAAATTTATCATAATCCTATAGAATAAAGAAATAGATCAATCTAGTAAATGTAGTTTACATTTAAATCTTAATTATTAATATACATCTGGATTTAAATTTCTGTATATCTAGATTCTAGAGTCCAGAGACTTATTATTAGCCTACAGTTATAATAAAATGACAGTGTTTTTAGCCTTTAGGCTATACTTTTAATTAATACTTGTAGATCTACTTGTTGGTCAAGAAGACTATAGATCTTGAATCGAATTGTATGTATGATTTATTACACTAGTTTAAAGTACACTTAACACTAGTGTAATGCAATATTGCTGTAGATCTTATTTAAACATATAATTTTAATTTAATAAAAACTTTTTTTTATCAAGATTTAGATTCTGGCCTTAGAAAACAACTACAATAATAACTAAGTTATTTAATTTAAGTAGAAAAATAAGTACAAAAAACACTTGCCTAATAAAACTAAATACATTAATATTTAATATAAATTTTATATAGGTTATGCCTCGATTATTCAAGAATTTAAATTAAAAGACTTCATTAAAGTTAAAAGTATGTTTTAAAATATTTTACAATTTCATTAATTTGTTTATTCATTTTCTTATCATCTTGAATAAGAAGCAATATTTGTTATAACTATCCAATTAGATAGTATGTATGTATGTCAAACGAAAACTAAAGTATATTATATTTAAAAAAAAGAATTTTTATTATTTTTTTAGGAGTAAAAGATATAGTAAAAAAATTTAAAAAATTTATTTAAAATCTTATCAATAATAAAGGTCACTTTAATTTATCATCTCAGCTATTTTTTCACATCATCTAAGCAATTTCAATGCACTGCCATTTCAAGCACCAGTTCTCCTTTCAGACCTTGCAGTTAATAGGGCAGATGATGTTAACGTCAAATGTTTTTTTGGTCCATGGTTGATGATCTGGGTATCATTTGGCTAGCCTTTACTTTTCCGTACCAGGTACCCATTAGAGTTGGGTGCCCTAAAAATCCTGAAATTTAAAATCTCATGTCGTCACTGAGATTCGAACCAGGATCCTAAGTTCAGAAACCATGCACTTAACCACTCAGCCATCGCACACCCCACCCCTCCATATTTATAGAATAACAGCAGTCTAAGTTTCTGGTAAACTCAATACTAAACATAGATGTTATGAACTTGAACCTTACTTTCAATTAATCAAAATGCATAAATAATTCTTTAAAGGGGTATTCTCAGTTAACCAAAATATTTTAATAATGTAAACAGCTATCTAGATTTTATGAAAATATTTAGATTTATCATTAAATTACATTTTAAAAATCTTAAAGAAATAAAAACTGAACTTCCAGATATAAAAGCTGAATAAAGCAATAATGGAAGCATATGTGAAGCCTCCATCACTTTGGCACCTTGTTGAAGAAATAGTTCAACCAAATGAACATGCTGAGATCAGAGAAATGTTAGGTATATCACTTGTAGAGCAAAGCCTGGAGTTACATCAGGAAGTAAATCTCATATTTTAAAAGTTTTTTAATTATGTATCTGTTAACCATAACACTTAAATTCCTTTAGAAATGAAATCTGTAAATGATAATTGTTACAAAATATTATTCTACAATGAATACAATACTCTTGTTCCTTTAAATATACAGAAATAATACATTTCTTTCACATTTAAATTGGTTTTCTCAAGTAAAGAACTATCTATTGTTATTCATTTTGGTCCTACATTTGATCTATAGATATCAACACTGATTGAAATCTGGAGACAAATAAGAGATGAGAGGACAGAGATCTTAACTTCTCCCAGATTTTTACCAGAGCCTCCCAACCAGAGGGATCACCTGGTGAAAGAAATTTGTTTTTTTGTTGAAAGTGTAAAAGAAAAGGCCAAACAGAAGGGAGTGTAAGTAGACTGGCAATATAAAGTAAAAAAGCAAATTATTCCTTCCATGGAGCAGATGATGTAAAGTTCATCTGTTTCTAATTGCTGTTTTGCTGACCATAATTGGTAACTGAATGATGTTTACAAAGTTTAAAATACTAAAATTTTTCTTTCTTTCCAGAAATCCTGAATTGATTCTGAGGAAACACAACAATGATGTATTAAATTATGCAGTTGAAACAGCAAGTATGCATATTTGAGAAATACTGATTTAAGTTCTTTTGCTGCCATATCTTCTACAAAACAAATATTGATTGTGATTTATCTCTCTAGGGCCTGAATCTGCAATGAGCCATGTGTCACAGACATCTGATGGAAGAGAGACACCTATGTTGCCTCTTGCCAAAGACAGGTCAGTGAGGTTATATTGCTTTTCCAATTCTTTATACAATCTAGTTGGTTGAATCCAATTCTTTATCCAATTTAGTTTGTTGAATTTTGTTGTTTGTAAACCAAATTTTAATAGTGTATTAAATATTTGAAATATTATACCTTTTATACAAACTTGAAGATTCGTAGTCCTTCCATTATTTTTATTTTATTAAATTTTAAAAGGAATTCATATGTATTTTGTAAAAATATTTATAAAGTGTAGAATTATAATGTAGTTATAAATTTTCAAGAAATTATTACACAGCTTTCAAAACTAGATTTATTTTAAGGTTTTTAGCCTATATCAATACATTTGTATTAAAAAGACATCAATTTATTTATTTATTTTTTTTTTTAAAGGTACCAGGCTTCAGATATGAAAGATGAACTAAAGGTTGTGAACAAACAATTGAACTATTTAGATTTTGATCAAGTTTGTGAAAGTTTAAGGTACCCAGACTAACACCCACACACATGCATATTTAAGAGTTGGTTAACAAAACACCTTTTTTTTTAATAACATACAACTAATGTCATACAACTAATGTGTCATTCTCAGATCAACATTAATTAAGGAAATCAACCAGCTGATTGAAGATGCCCAGTTTATTCAAAACTGTTTAGATAATGAAGTGGAGATGAGAGATTGTAAGACACCTGGACTGAGATCTAGAGAGCCAACACTTACAGGTATCCCAGGGTTACAGACTGTTTATTTTTAGACATAGTTGTTTATTTCTACACTTAGAAATGCTTGATCATTTTATTGTTATGAATGTTTCCATTATAAGGTGAAAAAATATAAATAAAAAATCTGACCCAACTAAAGAGCATGTAAATGTTAAAGCTATAACAATTTTTTATTATGCAACTTTGGCAAATATTGAATGTTGGGTATCAGCTGGTTATTTATTAGAATAAAGTATTTTTTTTTTAGTTTTAAAGAAAAGTTCAGAAAAGTTATGAAAGATGTCATTAAATATTATAAAGACCTTCATATTTGTAGGCTATATATTTCTGTGATATTCTTCTACCACTTTTCTATAGAGCTTCGTGAGGAGAGATCATTGTTAGAAAAAGAGTTGCTTGCTGTTGGATCATTAACTGCTACCCCAGTTGTTACTAAACCAAACTTTATTATTGACAAGTAAGACTCTAATAACCAATAAGACAAAATAAAATTGATCAATCTTTAAAAAATACAACTTTTAATTACAATAAAATATTTTTAACAAAGTAGTGACCATACAAAATTATATTGTAAAGTAATTTATTGATAAAGGCATGAAAATGAAAATGAATTATTTTGAAAAGATGTCTTTGTATTCAAGTCTCAGGACACAATATTTTTGAAAAATTAGCAACATCAAAATTGGAATACATATAAAAATCAGTTTCTATGTTTGTTTCTATGCACTTTTAGAAACAATGAAGATTACTTAAACATAGTGCCAGTATTTTTAGCTATTTTCCTTCTTTTTATTTCAGAAAGTTGCCTTGTACACCTCCAAGTTCTAGTGACTCCTCACCACCTTTGCTACCAAACTACTATGACACTCACATCCCTGGGCTGGTTGGGTTTAGTGATGATTCTCCATCATTTTCTTCTCGACCTGGCCCAGTAAAAGCATCTCATAAAATTGTTCTATCTGCCACATCACCCAGTAAGCCTACACCATTTAAATTAAAGGCCACAGAGGACAGAGTTGTTTCACCAAAGTCAAATCTGCTCATCAACCGGCTGGCTGACATCCCCAACAAACCATTAATTATGAGACCCAACAAGCTGATCCAGGCTAAGTCATCTCAGAGTGACAGCAACCTGAGGCCAAATGATTTCAAGTTGTCTCCCAATGATCAGAGTCTTGAGCTAGCATCAGTGAAACAAGAGGGGTCAAAGGGGGATGGTAAACCAAAGAGGAGATCTGTTAGCACTGGCAGACTGAGGGTGGTAGATGTGTCAAACATTGTAGAAGTACACAGTGGCAAGGGAGACTCGGCTGCCGAATGTTTCACATTTTCTTCTGGAACTTCCTCAATATCCTCTTCTGCATTCAGCCCCACCCCTCCACCTTATACATTAAACACAGACTCTATGCCAAGACCAGGCAGTGCACATGCCAACAGATTCCGGAAGATGGTTATGGGATGTAGAGATGGAGAATAATGTTCCAAATATTTATCAAAGCAGAAAATTAATTACATTTTTAACAGTATTAACACAAACTTTGATTGCTTGAGCCTCATGACTGGAGAAATCAAATAACTGTGACCAATCTTCATCCTTTTTGGATTAAAAGAAAAATGCCAATTTGATTTGTTTATTTGTGTGAATAAAGCTGCTTTGAACTTACATATATTCACTTTACATTGATTATATAACCAAAGTAGCAGAAATTCACTCCAGATGAAGCAGTCGGACAGATATATTCTTCTGAGCTGTTTGCTTTTATGTTTTAGCTTTGAGATTATTTGTAAATTGCAAAAGCTTAAACATTTAATAGATGTAACTATTCATTAGGCATTTTTTGATGTTTCTTTTAAAGAGTTCAAATCATCCTCTTTTTTGGGGGGGTTTTAAAAAGTATGGAAGTTTATTTACTACTGAAAATCGCACATGATAGGAGTCCCATGGGATCAGTAAATTGATCACTCATCTTCATTTTGTTTTATGAATGACACAAAGAGAGATTAGTGAATATTCTAAAAAATCAGAATTAAAAATCACAGCTTTCACTGAGATTTGAACTTAATATGTTGTTTTACTTCACAAAAAAGATTTGAAAAGAAAAATTGCCCCATGCCATTTCTGTGATGAAACTACTATACACTATTTATTTGTTATACATGAAAATGTTTTTATAACACTGACCTTGCGCTAATGTTTCTCATTCCTAAAACTATGCATAATGTCATATGATATAATGTTCAAATGTAGCTGTATAATTTTTTTATTGTTCCGTTATTCAACTGAGTGATTTTTTGGACACTGTAAACTATTATAAGACTGAGAAATATATACAAAAGTTTGACTAAGCTCCAATGATGTTCAATTAAACATACATATCATTCGTTTGTTGTTGGCATTGTTTGAGTGTCTACTGTCTGCTTGGCTGATGACATTGATTGGGCAGGAGGTTTTTATTTTATTTTTACTACTCATGATTTAGAATTTTATCTTACAGTAAATAGACATTGCTTCTTGGTAGAGTAATTTCCCTTGACCAGGGGCGGACTGGGTATCAAAATCGGCCCGGGCATTACCATATAAACCGGCCCACAAATGGCATGTCATATATATTTTTTTTTTGGGGGGGGGGGAGGGTTTACCACACTATATCTTGCGTCTTGCGGGCCACATGACCGAAAAGTTACAAAAACAAATTGAAATTGTTCTGAAACTATTTAGGTAGAAACATATGGGTTAAATACTTAATTAATAGGTTTTTAGACAGTTATATATTTTTACGCGTCAGAAAATAGCCAAATTTCTCTACTTACAATATATGCAACAGTGTAAGTAGTTCTAACAACGACTAATATTGCGGACTCTTTTGGTAAAATAAATTCCATGGATCCTCCCTATAGGCTTAGTTTGACAATTTTTCTATTCGCGACAAAAACTAAGAACGACGCTATATTTATTTTATAATACTGTTTTTATGTTGTTTTATTAGACAACCATTCTTTCTTTATAAAAATTAATGTGTTGTTTTATTATCATGTTCAACAACAACAACAACAACAAAAAAAGAGTAAAGATAGGTTTCCTGGTAGATTCTACATTCAGAGTTCCAATTCACAAAGACACAAATGTTAAAGATCATGATACCAATCCACCAGAGAAATGAGGGCCCAAAACTAGGTACAGATACGATACATTTTTTCAACCTTTTTTTTCGTTTGGAAGTAGTATTTACACTTTGTGCCGACGTTTTCGCGGGCCGAATGGAACCACGTAGTCGGCCGAATCTGACCCGCGGGCCGTATTTCGAGCATCACTGCTCTAGACAGTACACACCGCCAAGAGACGGCTAGGGAGTCCGAGGAACTGCCGGAGGGGCACGGGGCGAAGCCCCGGAGCCTAGCACGATTTCCGTTATTTTAAGCTTTAAAAAATGCATATTCTGAGATATCAACAGTGCTATTAGACTGCTACTCTTCCACTAAAAATATTCAAAAACCAAATCTGCTATTCACTTGAGTCCAGCGACTGGTAGAAAATGGTAAAATGATTTAGTTTTTGTATTGTAAGGGGGAGGGAAACCACAAAACCCAATTTGGCTACGCTTATGAAATTTGGTGACTGTAGTTTGTTTAAGTTGGCTGCACTGGGGCAGTAAACAAAGTTTCCCTTTCAGACAATGAGTTCTGAGGCATGTGATGGTTTGAACTCCTCCCATCCCGGCTACGACCATATGTTATATGATAGGTGTAGGCCTAAGTCTAAATCTCTACAAAATATATAAAGTTGTATAATGCATCGAAAACTGTATGTCTGCATTCGTAGAATTGTATAATTTGAATATGAATGAATATATCATGAACCATTATTTATAAATCTAAGTCTCCTTTCATTTAATATCGGATGTGACAGCGCTATATAAATTTTTGTAATTATTGTAATAATTTTCATCATTAATGACTTTATATTAAGCATAAGTTTGCCATTAATTATTATGGTGTAACGAATTGATTTAGATATAGATTTATTTTTTAATTAAATATTTTTTTTTGTAACCCTCAAGTGTAGTATTTTTTACTATTTTTAGATCTATAATCTATGTTATTAAAAATAAGCAAAAAGAACCTTACTTTTCTATTCAAATCGCAGAAAGTAGAACTTTTATACACAAATTGAGCTGTGAAAAAGTTGGGTGGCTTTCAATTTCGCGGCTGTGCGACACTGTGTGCATGTGTTATTGTGAATCTCTATTAAGTATTGTTAAAGAGCTAATTGTCGCGCCTTATTTTTATTTTTTTTTTTTTGGTTCGTTATATCAATGCTTTCTAACTTAACCTATCTCATCCCCCTTTGTCGTTAACTTTCAATGGAACCATCAAAAGACGGGGGAGGAAAGGAGCAAAAAAATGGGAGTTCCATATATCAAAGGTCCATGCCGACCAGCAAAATGATGAGGCCAAACACAACCTCGGAGACATCAAAGCAGTGTTGAAGTCCATGCCGCTTGCGCAGAAAGTTTGGTCTAACGTTTTGCAAATGATAATACGTACAGTGTAGCCCCCCTATAGCGTATTGTTTTTTATTCTAGTCGAATTTCAAACTAAAGTAATTGTAATAATAATAAAAGAAAAAAAAAGAAAAGAAAACGTGTTCGGGCCTTTGTTTCTTACTGCTGTCACTTTTTTTTTTTAAAGTTGTCTGTATTGAATTTTTTTTTCTTTGGTCGCGGCCTGACCGGCCCATTTGGTACCGGCCCACCGGGCATTTGCCCGGTTGCCCATATAGCCAGTCCGCCCCTGCCCTTGACACAGTCCAACGCTAAATATTTCATTATCTTAGAGTGAGCTTCTTTGACCTACTTCACTGTATGCTATGGTTGCAATTTACTATGGTGAGCTCCCTTGATCCATTCTCTTACATTTTCCGACCTTTATTTTTTTTCTTATATAGTCTAGTAAAATCTAGTTAGTTCAAGGTTTAAATCTAAGCCAGCACATTTAGATCTTTAAAAAATGATTGCTAGTCTAATAGCCTGTAATTACATTAAATAGAAACGAAACTGAGTAAAAAAATGGTTTGGTTAAACACGATTGCACTGTACAAACACAAACTTATGGTGAAGAAAAAAAAAAGCTCGTTTTAGGTAGTAGGAATAAAACTTGTTGATAGATGGGAGGCTCATTTTCTATGTACATATAAGCAGTTTACAAATAGAATAAGAGACTTTATTATTATTATTTTTTTTTACATTTAAGAAATTTAGTTACTTATTTTATTAACTGAATATTGCAACCTTTCTAAAAATAAATATGTCCACAGACCCACGGGCAACTTAAAAAAAATATATATGAATATAGATAATCCATAATTACTTTCTTTCTCAATGATCGAGGATTTTTTAAATTTTATTTTTCAAATTCACATTATTAAATTATTTTCGTCGATGTTGCCATATATTTAAAGATCTAGTCTATACTTCTCTATACAATGGTTCATATTGTTCTAAATATTTGCCTTCGAAATGACGTCATTCATTTCATGTTCTTGTATTACGACCTTGACAAGTGCATTTCGCAACAGAGCAATACACACAGCCACACAACCAGTCCAAGTTGATCTTGTTGGGAATGCGAGACATACTACCGCTGATGAAACTGGCTTACTCAAGTTGTCGTAATGTTTTATTACGACATAACAGATCTTTTCAATCGACTTGGCTGCAAAACTTTCCAGTGACATTCTGCGCTTTAAGTTCAATTTCATGACACGAGTATAGAGAGCACTTGAAAACAGACGCATCTGGAGCAACAGGTCAAATGTCTTGTCCGCAGTGCTATGAGTAAATCCCCAATGCCAAGGACACAGCAGAGAATCATTAGCCTAACGATGTAAGACAAATTAAAGATGGTGAAAGGAAATGGGGTGAGAGATGAGGAAACAAGAAAAAAAAAATCATTCGTTTCCCTTCAGTGCGACAGAGAAGTCGATTACCTCATTACGTGCACACTATGTATCGATTCGCTGCTGGACACACATTTCATAAGTCTGCGTAATTGATACGATATTTATTGCCGACGTGAAAAGTTCACCCTGCCGCATAACTTTCTGTTGTGGGTGGAGCCGTAGAGGAGACTACAGTGCTGAATTTAAAGGAGGATAGTGAAGTTTTTTTTATAGGTTCTCAACCCAAAGAGGTGCATCCGCAGTCATTGATAAAAAAAAATCTAGACTAGGATTTCGATAAATTCAAGCTTGAACTTATTTGTAAAAATGTCTCAGAAAAGATTGCAATATCTAAGTGTTACAAAAAAAAAACAACAACAACACATCTTGCTGTACTAATTTCATTGTCTGGGCATTCTCTGAACAACAACATTTATTTATTTATTTATTATTTTCTCTTGGCATGGCACACATTTCTTTAGCCTTGTCGATATAAACTTCTAAGACAACCATTAAATACCTTGCAATCTGATCAAGTAAAGAAACCACAAGACAAATGTCCTGAAGACATTCCCTGCAATAACCCAAAAGGTACATCAAGTTTCGATCAGTTTAAAAAGTGTATTTACGATTTCTCTTATCAGCTTGCAAACTCTTTATGGTTAGAGGATGTGGATCTCGAAAACAAAAAAAAAAAACTAGCTAATTGGCCACACATGGAAAACTGTGGTTTGACTGTTATAATTTTTCAAAATAGAATCATGTTTAATTGAATTTGGTCAGGAGATTTATATACTGAACACACGTCAGTTGAAATTCGTCCATATATTCAGTAAAGAGTTAAATATCAATATATTTTATTATTAAGTATTAAATATTAAGTATCAATCGCGCGCGACTTACCTGTGTTGATTAGAAAAAATTTTGTTGGTTCTATTCAAACAGATTTTTAAAAACTTCATCTATTTTCAGAGAAGCTGTTATGGTAGAATACTGTCTTCACTATAAGAGTGTCTATGACCCTTTTAATGTTTCAAAGTCTGGAATTACTTAAATTACCAAACTAAAATGTTCTGAGTAGATCCGTACATGGGCGAAACCAGGATTTTTGTCATTACTTATTAAGAACAAAGTCATCAGCTTCTTAAAAGGAGGAATCGTCTTTTTAAAACTGTTTCTAAAACTTGTTTTATATTTATATGGATTAAAATTTTGACTTCATTCAACAACGAAACATGTACCTCAGTTCAAAGAAAATATTCAAATATAGAAATAATAGATGTCTTAAAACAGTTTTAAATTCAGAGTGATCTTTCTGTTGAAGTACTTTCTGGTTACCCACACGTACCAGAATAGTAGACACCTGATGACATTGAAACTATAAAGACACGTATGACGCAACCAAACATTAGTTCAGGGCATAGTTAACATATTAGCATGTGTGAATCAGAGGATTCAGATGATACAAGTGATTGTTGCTATTTAGAAAGAATCCTGATTCAAAAATTGCAACTAGACATTTAAACAGTTTTAACTGTAAAGAGAGACTCTTTAAAGACAATATTATATGCACTATTGAATAGAACAGAAAGAACTGTTATAAAAACAATTGCTTAAGAAGTAAAAGTGTGTAAACGTGGATTTGAGTGTCGTGATAAGCTCAACCTTCTCCAATTTGAAGTGACATTTTAAAATCCTTCTGTTGAACCTTAAGACCATTTATATACATCAATAGGTCTCTTCTTTTAAACTCATTCAAAATGTGTATACATAGCTTCCCCACTTGTGACAATTAAATGGCGAGGCATGAACTAACTGAACTGATAAATGGCATTCAAATTACACAGAATTGTCTTTATCGTTGAACTTTGCTAGCATCAGCCCTGAAATTTGCACTTGGAGTATTATACTTTGACAACATGGTGAACACAAATATTGAGCTTGAGTTCCAGTAAGTTTGAATTTATCTCAGCATGGGATGTATCTCAGTTTGTACTTATCTCAGCGTGGGATGTACCTCAGTTTGGACTTATCTCAGCATGGGATGTATCTCAGTTTGGACTTATCTCAGCGTGGGATGTATCTCA
>JADKLZ010076409.1:17578-27951 GCA_021533235.1 Biomphalaria straminea | reverse complement strand
CGTGATCTGATTCCAGCACTATGTGATAACAACGTGATCTGATTCCATCACTATCCGATGACAGCGTGATCAGATTCCAACACTATGTGATAACAGCGTGTTCTCATTCTAACACTGTCAGATGACAGAGTGATCTCACCTGTACTTAGAAATCTTGTCTCCATCACACCATTTTGATGGAAGATGAAATCTATAATGTAGTCGTAGTTGTCTATGGTTAATGCAGACCTAATCAAATTAAACAAGGGCTGTTAGTTTCTTAGTACTAGTGTTGGGCTACTAATTAAAAAAAAATTTTCTAAATACATTTTCTAACCCTTTAAAGGTATCTGACAGATCTAGCAATACATTGACAATAGTCACCTTATCGTGAGTGACGAGTCCAGCATGCCTTCATACCCATGATCCCCGGAAGTGCGACTTCTCAACGGACTTCCGGTATTTAGTTCAAAAATGCAGAAAGCAGAATCGATGAAGTCTAACTCTTCTTGAAATGAACTGATAAATGTCTGAAAAAATGTACATTCTAACGAAATGAAAAGTGCAGTTATTAAAATCTAGTTGACATGCTAATTTACGCGGTAAACAATTGTAAAGTCATTTTTCTTTCAAACAGCAAATCTGTTATTTATTTAGTTTGTCTACATGGCTAAAGCATGTCATATATCAGTTATTGTGTCAGCCAAAAAAAATAGTTTTACTTTAATAAATAGTTTGAAATTTAAAAAATCCCTTGATCTTGAGCATTTCTGTAAGATCATGATCACACTTTGAGCCTCTGACTTTTAGGTAGTCATAATATACATGAATTCAATATAATATACATAATATTGTTGTAGCTCCAGTGGCGGACTGAAATGGTTAGTGTGTGAGACCTACTGACACACAGACTAAGGCGAGTCACACAGTTCAAAGGCCGATAAAAAATTGAAAATACTGCTAGTCCACGCAAGTATGATCTGTGCTGTGGTCATGTGACTACAAGCTTTAACAGACGAGTTGCAATGCGTTAGAAAGAGACAGTGCAGTCCAAAACAGCAAGCAATAAGGACTGTGTGTTACGAAGTGAGTACTTAAAAATATAGCGGTACGAGCTAGAGAGACTTGTCGTGTTAGGCAGTTCTGTTGTGTTTAAACATTTCAAGCTAGTGTAGCCAATTGTGTTTAATGGCTGTTGGCCTGTTGTTGATGTATTTGTGATTACACCGCCACCTTGTTTATCGAAACTCTTGTTGTCAAGTTCTTGTGTTAGATGTGCTGTGTTATGTTTAGCAGTGTTTGCAGAAGGCATGATAGAGTAAATCTTAACAATATCATACAATATATGTCACTTTGTTTAGTTAAAGATAGTATTTTGTATTGTATACAATTTTTCTGTATTCCATGAAAAAGAAAATGTAGTACAAGTACAAACCAGATTTACGAAAGTGGCGTAGTCAGGACAATCTCCTCCTGGAACCAAAGCCCTGGAGTGAAGACCTACAAACTCAGCGCTGTCCACGTAATTGGTCACTTGCTAAAATATAAATTTTTGGAAGATGTAATAAAACATAGTTCTAGAATAAATCAAATAAATTACTAAAGTGTTTGTGATTACCTAAAGGTATAAATATCAATTATTACTAATGTGTAACAAATAATTAGATTACTTCTTATTCATTATGTCAAGAGAGTGAGAGAACATGATCTGAGCTTGTCGACTATAAATACGAAGATTGTCTTCTATAAATAAGAATTTAGTCCGCTCTACATAAGAAGTTTTCCCTTCTATATAAAAACATAAGAAACTTATCCTCTCTACATAAGAAGCTTGGCAACAATAAATAAAAAGGTTGTCCTCTTTACATAAGAAGTATATTCACTATACTTAATATACATTTCCAATAGGATGAGAAGTTTGTCCATACGGACAATAAAGATTATTATTATTATTATTATTATTATTATATAAGTGTATCCGTTATAACAAGTAGCCTGTCATCAATATATCAGAAGCTTGGCCTCTCTACATAGAAGTTTGTTCGCTATACATAAGTAGGAGCCTTGTCCGTTATATATAACAAGTAAGAAGCTTGTCTGCTGTAAATAAAAGTGTACATAGTGCATAGTTTCAATGAATGAAAGGCTGTTACTTACGGGTAATGGAACACTTCCAGAATAGAAGACACTGATTTCACCAAGACTGACCTCGTAGGCTATCGTTTCATTTCTAAATCTGATGTCATATAGTAGAGGGCCAGTGAAACTGGACATACGGAAGTGGAATGACCAGTCTAAGTACTCCACCTGTCAGATATATAGACCAATAGGTGAATGTTTCTTTAAATAGGAGCAAAATGAAATTTAAAATTGACAAAAAAAGATAAAAAAAAAGAAGAAAGAGATAAAAAGAAAGAGAGTAAAAGAGAGAAAAGAAAAAGTGTTTAAGAAAATTCGAGAAAAAAAAGATAGAGATTAAAGAAGAGAGAGAGAGAAAAAGAGTAAGAAAGAGTGAGAAAAAGAGAGAGATGGGAAAAGAAAGACAGAGAGGTAAATTAGAAAGACAGAGTGTAATTGATGTACAAACCATTCTTTGTTTCACAGAATATCTTTTCCCCTCAGGCTCAACTGGCCATGGCGCTCTCTGGGGCTGTTCGGGCACTGGTTTCCCGCGGCGTTTTAGACTTGAAAACTGTGTATCTGATGGCCTTTCAACTTTTATTTTTGGTATTCTAAATAAAAAAAAAAACAAAGGTTTTCATAGATCTATACATTAGACAGTACTAATGTGACTTGCGTATATTGTGTGTCCTTTGTATTATTGTAAAAACTGTAATTAGAAAATATATTTTTAGTTTTGTTTTAAAGAGAGGTATTGTAAGTCAGAATATTATTTATTTTTTTATTTGTTAATAAGGAATAGGAACAAATGTGCAGCTGCCTGGAAGATGTTCTGCTGTATCTGCCGACTGTCAACATTAAAGTTAACTAAATTTCGTCTTTGATCCTTATAGTTCTGCAAAGGGAAATACTGCATTCCTCATTAATCTTCAGGGACGAAGACAGAAAGAAGTGAAATTTCCCCTTTCAGACTTTGCGATCTATGGGGCAGATGATGTTAAGCTCATCTGTTTCTTAGGCCAACGGTTAGCGAGCAGGGTGCTATGAGGCCAGCACGACGACCAACCGCATTTACTTTCCCCCAACTAAAGTCAGGTGCCCTTAAAAATTCAGAAATTCAAAATCCCAGTTTTCAAGTTTTGTACCCAGGACCCCAGGTTCAGAAGCCAAGCTCTAAACCACTGAGCCACCCTTACTCCCTGGACTTATTAATTCATAAAATATAAAATATTTATATTATAACAAATAAACGATAACTTTACATACATTTGCTTAGATTGCTAATACAAAATAAATTTATAGGCTATTTTTTAAACTCGATAACATTTATAACATATGTGGATTATATGTGTAGAACTATTAAACTTTATAAGACAATATAATAATGAAAGTATGTCCACATTGATACTAAAGGGGACTTAGACAAGTGTATGATAACAATGCATCGCCAAAAGCCATAACGTGACAAAGTAATTTAAGCGACAGACATAGAAGGAATAATAGATATCTCCTTACTTCAGAAAAGAATAATAAACAATAAACAGCAATCAACCAATACCAGGACAGCTCACCAACTGGCAAAATGACCACTGGCTAGAGTTATTACCTAAGTACGTCGTTGAAAGGGAAAATGAATGTGTTCGGGAAAACAAAGGGAGGCAATATCAGCAATCAATGTTATTTACACTAAAACTTGATTATGTCCCTGTACCGTATATTGTACTTTTAAAACATTCTCCTCAGGTTTCTTAGTTTTAGTAATCTAGTTCATCAGTCAACCAAACGTACGTGTTAGCTCTGTATCCAGCGTCAAGCTCTTCCAGGGAGTCGTAAGTTCTGCCTGCGTACCACACCTGGTCAATGCTCCACTCGGACTGGTTAGAGGAGGCTAAATTCAACAGAAGACCAAAGTCCAGAAAGTGCAGCTCATAGAATGGGACCTCACGGGTTAATAGAAACCAAGTCTTCCTGTCAGAATGAGAAACATTTTGGAGAAAGATTTCTTTATTGATAATTAAATCGCTTGAATAATGAATAGATCTATTATAAACAGTTGGAGGCGCAGTGGCTGAGGGGTAAAGCACTTGGATTCCAAACCAAAGGGTGCTAGGGTCCAGACCTTGTGAAGACTAAGATTTTTAATTTCGGGATCTTTAGGGTGCCTCAGCTTTAATGGGTATCTGGCATTAGTTTAGGAAAAGTAATAGCGGTTGGTCGTTGTGCTGGCCAAATGACACCCTCGTTAACCGTGGGCCAAAAAACATCCGCCCCATAGATCGCAAGTGAACTTTAATTTTTTTTTTAGAAATAATAAATTTTTATTGCATGTTAGTTGTATCATCCATTCTGTGTTGTATCATTAGACAAATTTAATTATAAGCAGTACGTAACAGATTGTATGTGATAAAGTGTTTTTTTTTTCTGTTTATTGTCGACGGGGACGATATCAAGATGATATTTATTGTATTAAACTTTCAGATTTACTTCATTCATAAATCTTTTCGAAGTAATGAAACATTACATTCGAGTCGAGAATTTGCCTGTTGGAATTTCTGATTTATAAAAAAAGTCATAGTTACATACCATCCTTGTTTTTCTTTATACTGGACTTTTCGGTGACCCGTCAAAATAGCGCGGACAAAATAGCGCGGACAAAATAGCGCCGACAAAATAGCGCGAAATTTCCCGACAAAATAGCGCAAGACAAAATAGCGCAGACTTATATTTGATGTGTAAAAAATTACCGGATTATTATTAATTTAATGCCCTGGGTAGTACTTTTGTTGATGTCACTATTTTTCTTTTTAAATTTCAAGATCTGAAATTATGCCATATTTTCAACTTTTAATTTAAATGCATAACTTGCTAAAAACGCGATTTTGAAATGTGGTGATCCGACAAAATAAGAGAGGAAAATACGAAAGTGTGTTATACTATAATCTGAAAACTGTGATTTCCTATAGCTTTATGGAATGTTAGAGATCGTGTACAGGACAATCTACCACGAACAAACAATTCAGTGGAGGGATGGCACCATGCATTTCAGTTGTCTATTGACTGTCATCACCCTAAAGTGTACAATTTAATCTCTCACTTCCTCAGAGAACAGGAGAACACTGAGAACAAGATTCTGAGATACAATGCTGGAGAACGAAGTAAAGCAGCAAGCAAAATAAAGTACCTCCAACTAAACAAATGACTTGAAGCTATGTTGCCAATGTACGGAAACAAGCCAGTGATGGAATATCTACGTGACATTTCCTACAATTTAACATTGTTAAAGTTTGTGTGTGTGTGTGTGTGTAAATTTGCGTGTTTTCAAAGTACACTTTAATAATATAAATAAATGCTATATTTTGAAATTATTAATTTTACCTTAATTATTGTTTTTTTTTTTATGTTTATCTAAAGTGTTTCATGGAACATACTGAAAAATTACAATAACATTAAACCAAAAAATAAAATATTAGCTCTATTCTTATTTAACGATATTTAAAGTATTTCGTTCAAAATGAAAAAAATATTTTTTTTTGCGATATTTTGTCCGCGCTATTTTGTCCGCGCTATTTTGTCGGCACTAATTTGTCCACACTATTTTGTCCGCGCTATTTTGTCGGCGCTACTTTGTCCGCGCCATTTTGACGGGGTACCGGACTTTTCCTCTAACATAATTCATAATAACGTGTGACAACTCTTTCATCCCTATAGGGACAGATGATGTATAGCTCATCCATATTACAATGGCCGACGGTTAACGAGAGTGTCTTGTGGCCAGAACAACGACCAACCGCCTTTACTTTTCCTAACGTAGCAGCGTATGTCAGGTAGCCATTAAATAAAGTGGACTATGGCGCATCATTAAATGCCAAAGTTGAAAATGCCAGTTTTCACCCTTCACTTTGGGATCCAAGCGCCTTAGCACTCAGCTACCACATCCCTATTATCACGTAGCCGTTAAGGTTAGGATCGTACATCCTTCTTAACTCTTTGACTCCGGAATTATTTTCCACGTTTGTACCTAATTTATAGCTTTATATCTGGATGAAATAAACGATGGAAGCGTCGTTGCGGGATCAAAGAGTTAAAATGGCTAAAAAAAATGAAGAGGTCAAAGAAATTTTAAAATTATTGATATCGCATTTTAAGCTTTTATATTTAGAGTTTGTCCAACATTAACGTTTGATAGAAAACTACTTTTAAACTACCATTCAAAACAAGAATCTGTAAGATCTTATCACAAATTCTCGAAGTACTAAAAACTTTCGTTACAATTAACTATTCAAACTTTTATTTTCACATTGAAGTGACTTCAATATACTATTAACATACAACGCACACGAATGTCATAGGTGTGAGGAGATGTACTACTAGCATAAGATGAACCAACCTTTGATTGATGTCTCCCAGTAAGCCTGTTCCTACAGGTGTGAAGCCATAGTTCAAGTCACTGTTAAATATTGACGGGTACACATCTTCGTCATAACTCTCTTTCAGGATGTGTGGGACCTGGAAGGATTATTATAGTATCATATAAAGTCATAAGATACTCAAATATATGTTACTATGTATAAATATTTTTCTTACATCCTATTAGTCTGTAAAAATTGCTATCACAATATAAGATGGTGTAAACTATTAATTAAGATCGCATGGATGAAAATAAAAAAATCGTGACTAACCAAACCTAGTTGCAACTGGCTTATTATGCTATATGTGATGCATACAAAGCTGTGTTCGCTGGGGGGGGGGTCCCTATCTTTCTGACACCACCAGCTGCCTGCTATTTTGTCTATACCAGTAAGAGCGAATTTGTGGCTGACTTGATCTTTATAGCGCTCCATTGAAGCACCTCCCTTTTGCCGTCCTCCTTTTAATTTAGTCATAAATGATCGTCTTTGGAATGAGGTGATTCCCCACACAGGATGGTTGTGCGTCCCAACTCAGTTGTCGAATGGTAACTAGTGCTTCTAAACTGTATACATTGGCCTTAAGTGGAACATGGTTATTTGTAAGGTAGCCTTGATAGTGTATGCACATTATTGAGTGAGCTTAGTCAGGGGCATTGAAATACAAATGAGCAAAATGAATAAAATTCCATTGGACCTTAAAAAGTAATTACGGAGAGAAAGAGTTACGAAGACTCATAATATCAATGTACTGAAATTAAACCCAGATTTTTTTTTACAGGTAGCTATTTCCTCAATGCTGACATAAGACATATCTTCACTGCTCTATGACCACTGCACGAAGCGAACATCGTTAGTATCTTTGGTATTAAAAAATAGTTAAATCTTCAATGGAAAGATAAATGTGTTATTATATACCATATCGCAAATGAGTTTAATAAAGGCTAGTGATTTAGCTTTTAAAGATATGTAAAAAAGAAATTTAAAATATCTACCTTATCGTGTATGAGTATTATAAAAGCTAAACAGGAAGGGAGTTAACTCTTCCCTTTTTTTTTAAATGTGTGGTTATGTACCTTGTCGTAAATGACGTTCACGAGATCGTAGACGTTGAGAAACTCCATTTTGTGGAAAGGCCTGCACATAGAAATGTCGTTATGTCATAAGAATATGTAAACATAACAAATACAAGTCTACAAAACAATGCTATTGTATATAACCTAATGTGCTTTGTAGACTTATCCTTAGTCCTAGTAATAATAATTGTACTTATGAAGCACTGTTAACGATCAAAATGTAGGCTCAAGGCGTTATGATAACATTACAAACACTAACACGGGACATGACAAACTAATCTAAAAAAGTTTTAAACAGATAGGTCTTAATGTTCTTCTTGAAAGTGATGTAGCATGTTGTCTGTCTGAGATCAATGGGGAGTGAGTTCCAAACCTTTGGTCCGTGCACTGAAAAAGCGCGCAGATCGTAGTTTTTGAGGGAGAAACGTGGCACCACTACAAGCGTTGAGTCCACTGGGCGCAGGACTCTATGATTGTCAAATGGAGTGATCAACTCGCTAAGTCAAAAGTGCGATTCATTGTTATATTTCTTGTTTCATCTCTTGAGACAGGCTTATGGTTAACATCCCCAGTAAAATAGCTACTTCGGCAGCATCTTGCCTACTTTATTAAATGCGCAAGCACAAAACAATGGGACCATTTTATATTAGCACACGTTCCCAGTACAGGGAAAAATTTTTGGATTAAAGGGCTTAAAAGTTTGGAAGGCTTAATTACAACCTATTTAGTATCTGCGGTGGGTGTGGTCCGCACCGGGTGACACTGACCCTAGTGACGCCACTGTCTGTAAGAACAAAGTAAAATAAGCATACTTTCTACTGTTAGAGTAAGCATTAGGAAAGTTTAGTCACAATGGACCTCATTCACCAATAGTAAATAAACACATTTAGTCACGTCATGATATTGATAAAACAATGAAAAATACATATCACGTGACAGCCACGATGGATGGAATACTGTGTATAGTAGATATAGAGAATGACGTCGCTAAATGTTGTTTGTTTACGACTGGTGAATGTGGGAAAAAACAATGTCACTAAACTGTGTATTTAAATGAATTTGAACAGCAGGATTCGTTTTTCTGGATTATACAGATTTAGAATACTGCTTTAAGGACGCAGGAACGTCATGCAGATGCTCAAATTTAAATGTACCATCACAATGTGTTAGACTTTCTATTACGACAGTAATTTTATTTTTATCAACTACAACGAATTAAGAAACTGAACGCGTTTAACATTAAGTATATATCAATAATTGAATGTTGGTTTTTATTTTGGTTTCATTTTTTTGCAATAAAGGAAGTAATATTTATCGTGTATAAAAGTAGTGAATCTCTAGTGAGTCCCAGTGTTTCAACTTAGTGTTCAATTTTTATTTCAATTACAAATTTATAACAACACAAGACGTAAAAGAATCCTAGAAAAAGCAAGACGTCTAGACTGACTCTAGACTGTCCAACATGATCAGGAGTTGAACGTCAGGAACTTACTCAATTTTAAATGTCAATACCATCACAATACGTAATTTAAATTAGACTTTCTGTAATTAATAACGCAGTAGAGTTTTTTTTAAACAAAGTAAATTGGATTATAAAAGTCATATTAGTTGTGTATCTTCTTCTGTATGGCATGTTTACGATGTATATAATTGAATGTGGGTTTTCTTTTTGGTTTCATTTTTTTGCAATGAAGAAAGTAATACTTATCGTGTGTAAAAAAAATATTCATTGTATTAAAAAAGGTGTCAAAATAGTATCCTCGTCTTATTTACTTTATTTTAAAATCGTTGTAAGTATTTTCCATAGCTTTAATTAGAAAAAACAGATCAACATTAATTTAAAATGCCTAGTTATGCAATTTTGTTTTTAAATTAATAACCCGAGATTCGTTCTGCCACTTGGCCTACTAAGAGAGAGAGAGAGAGAGAGAGAGAGAGAAGGGGGGAGTAGGCAGGGAAGGCTAGGCAATAAGAGAATGGGACTACCTCAAATTAAGGAAGAACAGGAGACAAAAAATAGTGCGTGAAATAAAGGTTGAAAGAGTAGGAGAGAGAAAGAGAGAAAGTGATCATGATTGAGAGAGGGAGAGATAGAGAGAAAGACTTGTGGGGAGATGGTCAGGGGGAAGGGGTGCTTGTTAAAGTGAAGTCACAGGGGCGTAGCTAGGAATTTTCCATCGTTTGGGGGCCCGGAGGGCTTGACCTATTTTGGGGCCCTTGCATTGTGTGTATAATTGATTTTTTATGTAAAAAAAACACTCATTTGGGGGCCCCCCTCAGGTGGAGGCCCTGGGGAATTTTCAATTTCTCCCCATCCTCCTCCCCCCCCCACCCTGGCCACGCCACTGTGTAGTCACCATTGAGACATCTTTTAACCTAAAATACAATTTCGGGAATGAAATGGAAATACCCAAATTTTAAAAAATTTATAACTTAACAATAGATCAAGGCTGTAGTGTGGTCACCTGACAGAGAACTGCGCCGGATTTCTTCTGTACTTATGGTTCATGAGTTCGCATTGCTGGATGTTAGGAAGTGGACCGCAGATAAACTCTTGGACAACTGCAGGGGAGAGGTCACCTCTTAACATCATCACGCGAGCTTGACGAGGAGGCTGGTCACCTTGATGGACAAGTCAGAAAACATTTTAGATTTTATTTCTCTTACATTTCGCTCAACTCCTAGGGCTACACGTTGAACAAACAAACAATCGTACTATCAACACATGTCTTGAGCTAAATTTGAAACAAACACATGTCTTGAGCTAAATCTGAAAAACACATGTCTTGAG